>JASANE010024898.1:0-33068 GCA_030248225.1 Trileptium ribeirensis | reverse complement strand
TTCTTCATTTCGTAGATTACAGCGAGTAACTGCGTGGTGTTTACGATTCATCAGGGTTTACGTTTGGTCTACTTTATCCCATGACCTTAAGTCAAGAATGAGTCCGGATCTACGGTCTATATTCGATGGCACATCTTGTTACGGTCCACTTACTAGCGATGAACTTTCAATAACAAAGCTGTTTTGGGTCCGTTATGTTCAGAAGAGTAACTACGGAGATCTGATGGCTGCCATAAGAAATGGTACAAGACACACACTCATCAAACAGTTTGGCGTTGCTTTCGACGAACATCACGTTTTACGGTGTTTCGGTCGTCTAGATCATGCCGATGTCTCTTCGTAGGCGATTCGCCCAAAGTTACTTTCACGGAATGATTACATAACAGACCTCATCATTGCTGAAGTTCACCAGCGTCAGTTGCAGGCCGGAGTGGGTCACATGTTGAGCCAACTGCGACGTGAATTCTGGATTCCTCATGGACGTAACACTGTTAGAAAGGTCATTTCTCGATGCTTTCTTTGTCGCAAACACAAAGGTGCACCTTTTGCACTGCCAAATATGCCCCCATGGCCTCGGGAACGGGTGGCACGATCCAGTCCATTTTGCTATACAGGACTCGACTACTTCGGTCCAATTAGTGTCAAGTATGATGACGCCGTAGTAAGAAAGTCGTGAGTATGTCTCTTCACATGCTTGTCTGTTCGAGCGATACATCTTGAATGGGTCTCTGACTATTCAACAGTCGAGTTTCTACAATGTTTGATTCGATTTGTCTCACGCAGGGGTATACCGGCGCAGATTATATGTGATAACGCGCCACAGTTTCGTTCGACGAAGACAGTCTGTGACCGAATTTGGGCCAACGTGTTTCGAGACGAATCTGTTCTATCTTATGTTGCAGATCATGGCATCAAATGGCGGTTCACAACACAGTTAGCTCCCTGGCAGGGCGGTTTTTATGAAAGACTGATTGGGATTGTTAAGAGTTCTTTCAAGGTTGCTGTCGGTCGACGATTGCTCGGCTTCAGTGAGTTTATAACGTTATGTGCCGAAGTGGAAGCGGTTGTCAACAGCAGACCGATTACGTACGTACATGGCGACTTACATTCAGGTCCGCCGTTACGACAGATAGATTTTTTGACTGACCTTGCCACGGGAATACCGGTCACTGCAAACGATATGCCCATTGAAAATCTGGGATTGGCAGCAAAAAATGTAGTGCGCGTTTGGAAAATTAAGCAGCGCAAACTTAATTCGCTGTGGCGACATTGGTACGACGAATATTTACTCAGCCTGCGTGAACGTGGTCAACCGAAACATCGAACACGGCGCGGTGAATTGAACACGATACCTGTCATCGATCAAGTCGTGTTAGTAAAGGAGATGGATGCTCCACGGGGAACATGGCGGCTGGCACGAGTTGTTCAACTCAACTACAGCAGTGATGCCGTTGTTCGATCTGCCGATGTACAACTTTCGAATAGTAGCATTGTTCGTCGATCGGTAAATCATCTTTACCCACTGGAGGTAGATGCTATTAGTCCTTCAGTTGAAAGTCATGTTGAGAATCTACAGCCAACTGATGACCGAGTGGGAACGAATGGTCTGTCTGATGAAGCACTATGCACAGGCGAGAATACTGCAATAACGTCTCGCCAACAAGATACTGATGATGAACTCTTTCACGGTTTTACGGAACAGAAATTTCTAGATTCTGAGCCTCGTTGGAACAACCTTACCGATTTGCGGCGTAATACCTGGAGAAATTTTGACAGTGAATTGACCGACGTTGCGTCGTTAGTAATGTTTTAACGAGCACTATAACATAATTATCACAAAATATATATATAATTCTATAAACTGTTATTACCGTCACAATAAGTGTCGTCGTTAACATTTTATGATTTCATCACCGTTTCCTGTCCCTGGGAGTGTCTTGTAATTTCATTCAAGACCTGTGTGATAACCGATACTGTCTGTATTATATTGTTTTCACATGCATATAATCACAACGTCATGTAAGGCAGAGTGAAAGTAAACAATCTGATTTGCATATGTTAGCTGTAAAACGTTGGAACGTAGACGTGAGCGTTCGGATAAGCGTTGATTTGGGGGTGACCAAATGTCGTGGCGGAAGTCAGGTTTTGAAATAGACAACGTTGAATTTGCCGCATCTAAAAAAGATGATGATTTCGATTACGTTTACACTGTGTTTTGATTATTGTGATTGATCTTTTGTGATCTGTAACGTTCGACATAAGATAACACAGCTAAAACGGAGGTCTTAGTGTTTACGTATTAAATTGTCGACTGAATTGTTCTGATACATCGGGTGATCCTTCTTTTATATTCGTCGAAATCTTAACCATTCATCGTAAATAATGCTCAATTCTTTGCCGCGTCGCGTATCACACATTTCTGATATTATTCTTCAATGATGTTCGCGAATCACCTCTGCTGTATTTCGCGTCTTGCCGTACTCGTCCTTCAGCTTAAACATTAAAAACGGTTTGGTGTCCACCGCTTTCACCTATTTCCCACGTCAGTGACTGTCTGTTTATGCGTCGGTCATCCTAAACTGGTGTCAACCTGAGTTCATTCTTCGTCATTCGGGATCGTGATTACAACGTCTTACGGCCGCCGCCATCGAGTTCTATCGTCTATCGGTAAGACATTTTATTTTTACGACACATGCCCTTAACGATCAAGGAAACGGTACCCCTGTGGAAAAATGCTATTTTACAAACAAATTCCATTATTTTATATATTTGCTATTATCATTTTAATAAGAAAAATGCCTTATTTAGAAAAATATACGTTCTATTTATAAATTTTTAGAAAAATGTATTTAATAATTCAGTCGCTGAAATTGTCCTGGACTAGCCTATATATGCGAAACATCTGTTGTGTACTTACCATCATGTGATAAATGCAGCACAATTCGTAATAAATGTTTTTGCGGAGAAACCTGTCGGTAAGATCACCGTGGACTAGATTATATGTCAAACCCATGTCTTCCCGTTTTGTTATATTGTTAGATTTTGTCAAATCCCATACACCATTTTAATAATGCATCCAATCGCTAAAATCGCCGCTGGACTAGGCTATAGAACAACCCCTTATAATTGTTTCCTCTTTGTTACGATGTTACGTTTTTTAAAATGAAACAAGTTTTACATTTTTAATAATGCATTCTGTCATTAAAATGACCCTGGACTGAGTTAAGAAAACCTATGTAAAGTGCTTCATAGATTTTTTCTTACATTAACGACATACTTGGGATAGGCTACAGCGAGAGTTTTCTGTTATAAAATGGAAAAACAGTGGTTAGGCGTTAATATTTTGTGACGACAAGATTCCTATAGCGTAAGATAAATTCGCTGTTCGAAACCCATGTTTCGTTCATTTACATCACATTTCTTTGGTATTGAATGCAGTTCCAAAAACACCTAAATGAACCGAACTGGTATTTATTTACCAGGGAGTAACCGGAATTCCGGTTCCGGCGAAAATCGTGTTCCGGTTGCGGTTCCGGCAAAGGGCAAAAACGATACCGCAACCGGAATTCCGGTTTAAAAATTTTGTTAGAAATTTTCCACGTTTTTTGCTTCATACTGTAATCCAATTATGTAATATATACCAGTCGTAGTGGAACTACATTTTTTGAGCGGAGCGACGGCATTAGTAATATGAACGTACTCAATGTCTTGGGAATATATTATTACTTAGACAACAATGAGTAAATGAAAGAATAGTTTTATTCCGTTCGAACGAAAGGCAAGACAAAGGAAGTCACGTGGCTTATACAGCATGGTAATGAATGGTAATCGAAGCACAGCAATGAAATCATAGGACACGAAGTCTGAAAATAATTCCTCTATTCCTCTATGTACTATTCCTCTATGTACAATGCATCTATTTTCTTATTTCCCCATGGAAACTCAACGTATATGTCGTTAAAACGACTCTACGACCAATAATTAAGCTGTTATGAGCTTAATTAGGGTGTTAATTAGCTAATTAGCTTAATTAATGATAAGATTGGCAAGTTGCCAAACTTCTAAAATATCAGGTGCACATCTTCACATGATAAGCTTTCAAATAAAACTTTTTTGAACTAGGTTCAGTAGCTCTTGAGATCCGTGAAAGACTAACGGACGAACGGACATCGACTTTTTTGCTCCCAGACAGAAAATAAAAACGCTTCGCTCGGCGACCTCGCTCCGCTCAATTATACAATGATCAAACTCCAGTACAACCAAGCAAAAGAAAAGATTAACTAACCAATTTGCCGTGTGAAACGTAAGTAGGGCACATAATTTGAGCAGGAATTTTTCATAATAACCTGCCGGAGTTTGCTAAATCAAAGCCAGGTCGATGCTTGTAGCAGCTATTTTACACATCCCGAAGTCTGTGGGATACGTTTGAATTAAACCGGTCCAACTCGGTAACAGAGTATGGCTTACGCAGAAGTACTTAGGGTATGTTTGGCTAACATAAATTGCATCAAGCACCCGCCAGTGCGCTTGTAAACTTGGTAAATCAGTCTAAATTGAAGTAAACTAACGTTATCTGCAACGCAGCTAGAAACTGCTTTCTTGGCAATGAACTGTATTTATTGAAACTGTGCGAGCAGCACCACAGCGTGTCTCATTTATAGCATCCTGATTAGAAAGTTATCATCATTATGATCTAAATGACGTGCACTGTTTGTCCAAGGCTAGCCTAACCAGTGTCTCTGACCACTGATCAGAAAATTACCTTCTATCTAAAATTTTCTCTTAGAATCATATAAACCAATAATTTTAAGTTTCCTACAGAAGAACATGCAACAAACGTATGTGTAGTAAAGGGAGGCGACTGGAGACAGAGCGAAAGTGTGTATTTTACGCTCCAAGCTTTGTAAGCACATTCGATTTGACGCAGTATACGCAATGGTGTATAATAGTGGAAGTCATTTTTTGCTCTGAATGTCCCAAAACCGACATATTTGATCGATAAATATACATTATTAGCTTCCTCAGTCTCTTTAAAGTTTCAGAAAGGCAATAATACCATCGCAATACATTAAGTTTAATGTAAAAGTTATTTTTAATGCATTTTAAATCCACTATACCTTCATTTCTTCCATTATCTGTTTACTATATATAAATTTCGAAGACCAGGTTAATGTTCCGGTTCCGGATCCGGTTTAAATGGACGGTTCCGGTTGCTGGTTCCGGTTCCGGTTATTCCCTGTTATTTACGTATACTTTTAGGTCTTAAAATTACAACATCGTCACAGAAAGTTATATTTCCCGAAGAATTTTCATCCACTCGAACTACTTTGCCTTACAAAGGAAACAAGAATTTGTATTTTGCATAAATTTGATTCCAAATAACTGAAATGACTGATATTGCCAATTTTGGGCCTAAAAATTTAAAATTCTGATAATCTACGATGGTTACGTCGCGGCACGAACAAACCCTTCCCAATAAAATAACAATTTTTCATCAACCTGGATCATTTTGCGTGACATAGTATGCATTAAATTGATACAATAAGACTAAAACAAACTATATTGCCAATTTTATACTTAAAAATGACAAATTTTGATAATCTGCGATGCTTATAACGTGGCCCTAAAACACCCTTCCCAAAACTTGTGTGTACATAAATATCTTAGCACCACAAACAGAACTAAAATTGTCGAACTGTCAAAGAATTTCATACGAAATTAATTAACTGCCTTGCCGGAACCAAAACTAGATTTCCGGTTGCTCCCTTCTATGAGACTATCTACATTCACAATAATTATTAATTTCAACGTGAAACTCGAACAGTAGAAATCAAAAAGTGAAATGGTTTTGAAACCTCCACAGAAAAGCCCATAATTATTGATTTTTTGAAGAAAAAAACTGGCTTCTTCTGAATAAGCTGCTGAATCAATAATAAATTCATTGATGAGGGGAAAGTCCATTGACAGACAATGTGGGTGAGAAATAACTGCCGCGTTTCAAAGGAACAAAGGTGGGTATTGTAATAGTTTTATATCCTTTGTCTAATGTTTGTAACAATAAATGCTTCAAAGCATGTTGTCTATAATTACCCTCAAATTTCCATCATGACGTCGTTCTAAAGGCAACGGAGACAATGCCTTTTCATAAATTATGCTCCCGTGGCGTTTTCTAATCAAAACACCTGGACTACAAATATCGGTGTTGCCGTTGTGCCGTTTTGACGGAACCAATTCACTGGCTAACGCAAGTGACGATCCAAAAAGATCGTCAGAACCATTCAAAATTCGTCCACCACCAGGGGTCATCGATAATCCTGACACAACACAAAATGTAGCTATAAAAGATTTAATGAAATATAGACCGCAACTATTATATAATATATGATATTATTTCATATTTTGAAATGCTTCCTGTCGTGGTAGCCATGACGGTTCTTTAGCAGGATATAATAATCGGAGCACCACAAACATAGCGTTACAGGAAATAACTGAGATTCCGTTAAGCGGCAAAACATGCTAAAACCTTCTAAGTTCACTGACAAATTATGGGAGACAGGTAGCCAATAAGAACTTTTGTATTGTTGACCGATTTTAGAGAAACTCCGTTCGCTCCGGTTGAACGAGAAAAGTTAGACCCGACGACAAATATTATAGACTCGTGAACATGTTGAGAAACATGTATAATATAGTTTTATAAATGAAAATGCAGTGCCGAACAAAATTAAATGCGATCAAAATCGATCGAAATTTAGTTTAATCGTAATTAATATACGCGTTTTAAATTTTAATTTTATTTAACTGCGCTAAAATCTAAACTAACTGCAATGACTAACTGACTCTGATTGTTACTGACTGCCAGACTGACGAACTGTCTGACTCTTTGATTGACTATAATTAACTAACTGAATGCCTCTTTGACTGTACCTGGCAGACTCTTTGACTGTGACTGTTAACGTTGGTAAGTTAACCAACTCCAGGCCGAAATCAAAAAGCGCCGGCTCAAATAGCTCGAGCACATTTTTCGCAAGCAAAATAGCAGGCTCCCGAAGAAAGTGCTCCTAGCAGTACCACCGAAAACATGGAAAAGGCCGCGCGGACGAGCAATCGCTAGCTGGAAGCACCTAGTGACAACGCATATGGAACGTGCCTTCAAGGATGTATCACGGCGAGCCTGGCAAAGTCGATCCATCGAAATAATGCGCGAAACAGCACAAGACCGATCAAACTGGAAATTACGGACCAACGAAGCATTGGCGCCCCGACCCGGGGCAAGGTGATTACAGGTGAATCTAAACGTTATAAATTTTAAATTTATTTAATTGGGCCAAAACCGAACCCCCCAAAAAAAAAATAAAATTTTAATCGAGGTCGATCGAAATTTCGAGTTCTCTAAATACCTAGTGACCGAAATTTCGTCCAATCAAAATTTCGTTTTATCCAATCGTTTATTTGAAATCGATCGAAATTCAGGTTAATAAAATTAATGTAAATTTTATGAAATTTCGATCCATTATCTTGCACTTATTTCTGGCCGTGACTGTATCTGTGTTGTACAGCTGAGTTCACAATCGTGATAACTGATTGGAAAACTTTGGTTGCTGTCAGCCACGTTCGTTAGAGAAGTCGATGGACAATCTGGTCAACGAGTTTTTAACTTCAAAAAACGCTGAAATATCAAAAGCCAATGTTTATACAGCGATACTAAAATGGCAGCCAATTCAAACCGTGAGCGAACAATGACCGAGCAGAAGTCGTGTCAAGAGGGCACTTCACAATTTAAATAAGCTAGTGGTTTATATAATCGCCGAGGCTGTGAATTTCGACTGTGGAATATGCAATTTAGAGACATAAAGCCATATTACCGGAATAGTTGAGAAGATATATCGATTATTGTGCTCACAATTTTCACATAATAGAGGATAAATTGAATGGTTGAGGATAAAAAGATGCTTTATGAGAAAAACTGAATTTTGAGCAATGAGCCAAAAACTATTTTTCAGCTCCCATTTTTACACTTTCGTTGGAATCAAAATAACAAAAACAGCATCAATATGGTAATATGGGACAGTAAATGCTACCATTCGGATAGATGTTTCTGCTGCTTTCATACTTGAGGAACGGCTCATTTTATCATAAAACATTTTCTTACATAAAGTAAAATTACCAGCTACAGAAAATAAAATAGTGTTTTATGAAAACTTTTCGCTCTGCATACTTCGTTCAGCCATACACATTCATTCAAAATTCACTTTCACAACAGAGGTACCTTTAAGATAATATCGTTCCACTTCTAACACCGTATTTACCATTCAACACGTAACACATCAGATTTAGCTTTCACCACTCATTCTGTTATAATTTCCGGTGTCACATTGCTAAACTACAATTGTTTTGCCTGACGCCTTTGCGTGTGATGAATACAAAGCAAAAATGTGTCCTACTGAGATGAGATGCAGATACTAAACACAAGCTATCACAACAGCAGTATATTTATTTAAAACCACCTCGTTCTGCTTGCAACACTTATTCAACGTTAATTTCAGCTAAAAACTTAATAAGATTTATACAGGTTTTCGCAACTTATTGTGACACAAATTTCCCAGATTAAACTGCATCACCACCAATATTCGAGCATCTTTCAAACGAAAATTTTGAATTTATTCAAGCAAGCATAAACATAGCATTAACAAGCACTGAACGAATAGCATTAATTTCTGGCGAGTGTTGTACACAAGTACTTATCACGCTGGCGCAGCAAATTGCTATACTACTTCATGTTTACGACATTCTGTTTCTACAAGTCCAAAATCCCGATCGGAATCGAGATAACGGTGTCCCACTCTAGGAACCGGCCCATACAATATCTCCAATGCTGAACATAATCTATATTTTTTCACGAACATTTCTATTATAATATTAATACTTTAACATTATTACGGTTATGTAATAGAAACCCTGTTTAGAAAATTCTAAAGAAAAACACGCGATAAAATGTCCGTTGATTACAAAGATGTACTATAGTTAAAAATTTGAGACAAAGCACATTGTATATCTGGCCTGTCCACAGCCGTCCTAAAAGTGGGGGAACTTCGGGGGGGGGGAGGGGCATGTTCATTATCGGGGGAAAATTAAACGTGGGATGGGGATAAATTTTGCTTAAAAATACTAAATATTTCCATATTTTCATGCCTTTTCACTGCCGTAGAATTATAAATAGTGGTAATTAATGTTAAAAAAACAATTTGCAAACAAAAAATTTTAGACATAAAAATTTTTTGGAATTACTGGAACATGGGGGTTTTGGCCGAGCGGGGCGACGGACATGGGGGAAAATCTCACGAACATGGGGGATTTGGAAAGTGGGGTGTTCCCCCGCTGTGGACAGGTCAGTAATATTGTGTCCATCAACGCCAGTTTATAAATTTGACCGATATTTATATTGTATACGGGCATAGACTCATAATAATCAGCGTTATTTAAAATATTTGCTATATATGTTTTATTTGAAATAAATTAATCATTTTTTGAATAATGTAACTAAATGTTATATGCACAAAACATTATATATATATTTGTTGCTATAAAAAGTGATTTCTGTATATAACACTTTTTTGCAGCCCAAAACCAAGGATTTGCTGCATAAAACATCATTTTAATATCTGTATCTATACAAACGAAGCAGATACGGCCAAAACACTAATATAATCTGATTCGCCATCATTTTTTACCACGAAACACTTTCTTATCTCGTTTTTTGACCAAATGTCATAAAACACTTTTTTATCCTCAACACTTCAATTGCTCTATAAAATGAGACCAAAAACTCCTAAATAGCTTGAGCGGTTGAAGAAATGTTGCTATTAAGTCCCATGGGCCACTGAAAGACCTTTTTAAAGCAACCTTGCAGTGTAAATAACAACAATAACAGCACACTATTCACTCTACATGGCGGACGAATTGCTCTATAGAATCAAACCAAAAAAGCATATATTGCTCGAGCGGCTGGATATTACCATTTTCATGTATCTTGGGCCCCATGGCCCATTCAGAAAGAATTTTTCACCTAACCTTGTAATGTTAATTACGATAATAACAGCACACTATGTATAGCTACATAGAGGATGAATTTTGCTCTACAGAATGATACTGAATACACCTATATAGAAGGGAGTAACCGGAATTCTGGTTCCGGGGAAAAATAGTGTTCCGGCAAAACGCAAAACCATAACGGAACCGGAATTCCGCTTTAAAAATTTTTGTTCATCTGTGATACAAACATATCTAATATACACTAATTAAGTTCCAATACAACCAAACAAAACAAAAAATTAACTCAGCAAATTGCCGTGTTAAGCGGAAGCAGGACACATAATTTCAGTAGAAATTTCTCAGATGAACCCTGTAGGAGTTTGTTCACAAAACAAACACAGCTCGATGCTTGTAGCAGCTATTTTCACATTCAGAAGTCTGTGAGGTATGTTAGAATTAAACCCGTCCAACTCGGTAACAGTATGAATAATTTACGATTTATGGATATTAAATAATTTAGTATGTATTTTAACTGGGCATCTTTTAAATGCACATCTTAGGGTTATGAGACAAAGAGAAAGTGGTCTCTGAGAATATTATCGCCAGGAGGCTGGAACGTCGGAACACTTTATCTTCTGGTGTCAAAAATACCGTGAAGCATTGGCGGATCCAAGGGGGGTGCTGGGGGTGCGCACCCCCCCTTTCGGGAAAGGAAGGAGACGTTTTTCAACGGACGAGACCTGTTAAACCAAAAATTTATTCAAAAATGCTATCAGGTTATATTCCGATATATCCATGTTATCCAAGAAACTCAGAAGTTGGAGTTATCCACTTAAGAAATCATTCCAAGTTCGACATACAAAAATAGTTCTTGCTTTATGTAACTATCTTACCCTAAAGAATCATATCAAGTCTTCGCGACTTTTGTACAGCGAATGCGTTCACGACGGACTCCGTTGGAACAGCTATGTCTCGATGAATCCTGAGCAATGCCAAGCCGTTGAGACGGTCTTCGCGGGTTGAACTGCGTAGATAGGTTTTGAGCCGTCGAAGTGTCGAAAACGATCGTTCGGCTGACGCAGTTGTAACTGGTAGCGTGGATAAAATATGCAGAAGACACCGTACATTTGGAAAAAACGCAGGGTCTGCCGCAGCCATAGCGTCAATTGCTGTTGCGGGTTTTTGGTCGTCGTCAACTCCATTCCACTTTTGTCGCCAGAGTTCCACTTCAGCCAGACATGTTGACTTCGAGTCAAGATCATCGGCGTATAGTTCATAGAGTTCTGACAGATCGAACGTTTCCGCCATGTACTGCGGAACTAGGTAGTTTGCCATAGCGGCTTTCCTGATTGTATCGGAGAAGCGCTGTGCAAGTTGTTGCAGGATATTGTCCATAAATGGAATGAAAACTTGAGTTCGGTAGTACTGTTCTGGGGAGGGAACGTGGCCGCTTCGGCGTGAAACAGCTGACGGAACGACAACATCGACTTCATTTTCTTCGGCCAATTTTTCAACTTCTTCAAATAAACAGCGAAACGTTGAGTCGGCAGTATCGCGCTTGTTTTGCAATACGGTCACTACGTTGTCGATCATGTCTGCACACTTCATGATGTCGCAAGAGGGTGCTTGAAGGCTGCGGGACAACGGAAATGTTACTGACAATTAGTGGTTGTTTCAATGTTATTTGCATCAACCAGAGGCCCGTCGTCACGGTGACCACGGTAAGCGATGTTTTGCCGAGCGCACAATTTGACAATGTCTACGATACTCGCCAACACTGCTCTATTGCGGGATGTAGACTCCATTCTTTGTCGGTCCATAACTTCAATCACGGTACTAGTGCGGGCCGTTTGCAGGAACGCTTCTGTGCGAGCGGTGCAGTCCAAATGATACTTGTTAGTCTGATGTATGCGGCACATTTCAACAGTGTCCTTCCAGTTCCTTAAGGGCTCCGATACAAGTGTGCGAAGCTTATTTCCACCTGCGAATTCACTGGAAAAAAGGACGCACCATCGACAAAACAATCCCTTTTTTGCGTCACTGTACCCCAGCCATTTGAACTCGGTTAACCATTTCGGTTGAAAAGTAGTTTGAAACGTTCGTTCAGCTGGAGTGTTCTTTTTGATAACGCGCGTCTGCTTTGCGTATAAGTAATGATTGGGTGGAATCCATGGGTTTTCAATAAGGCTTAGTTTCGTCACATCGGATGGGTTACTATCAATGTATAAACCAATGTCCATCGCGTTAGCACCTTGTGACGGCAACACATCTGTTCCTATTTGCGCGACTACATCTGATTCAGAACACTCATGGCGTTCAGTTGGTATACTGCCGCTGGTGGACGTTGCGTCTTTTGGTGTCGGTCGAAATAATTCGGACAATTTCAACTGTTTATTAGGTGGAGGGCGATCGTTAGCACTCATTATTCAATAATCGATTTATATACAGCGCCTATTGTACGTAAAGTTCACTTAGATAACTGAAATCAATAAATAAATGTAGTAAATAAAGTTTATATACTAAGTTTATATCGAAACTTGTACTGCACACCCCCCTTTTCAAAATCCTGGATCCACGCCTGCCGTGAAGCTAGGCAAAGGTTCTTAGGCGCTCAACAACTAGCAGTTATATTAATGGTAGGACTATGTGTTTGAGTAAATTAATAGGATTCTGTGTTGCAAATCAGAGGTTCGATCTGGGTTTATATGAGTTAGAATACAGTGATGCAAAGAGGTTCTACTATTGGACCTGTGCAAAATTATCACACCTTTACCTAAAGTATATCTATCTTTGCATGTTTTACTATATACCTTCCTTTATTTTCTGTTAGAACCATACAAACCAATAATTTTAAGTTTCCTGCAGAATAATATATAACAAACGTATATGTACCAATAGAAGACGATGGGAGACAGAACGAAAGTGTTTAGTCTACACTCAATACAAGCATGTTTAGTCACAAATACATTCAGTTGGACGCAAATTACGCAAGGCTGTATAGTGGAATGCATTTTTTGCTCTGGGGGTCCAGAAGACAACATATTGACCGACAAATAAACACTATTACCTTCTTTAGTCTCTTCAAAGTTCCAGAGAGGCGATAATGCTAATGCAATACGTTAAGTTTAATGTTAAAAAGTTATTTTTAATCCACTGTTCCTTCATTTTTCCTTCATCTGTTTTACTATATATATAAGTGTCGAAGACCAGGTTGCGGTTCCGGTTTAACTGGATGGTTCGGGTTACTGGTTCCGGTTATTCCTTGTTATATAGATCTAGCGGTGGAAGAGGTATTACCATTTTTAAGTATTTTGGGTTCCATTGAAAATCTTTTTGATCCAACTGTGCAGCATAAAATACACCAATATAGCCCGAGCGGTTGCGAAGATACCACCGTTTTTGGGTCTCATGAGCTCATTTCAGCATTCCCCCTTGACACAAATCCTGCATTCTATAAGCACTGCGCAGAAAAGCACTATAAACAGATTATAGACTTATATTTTCTTTACAAAATGAACCCAATTTGATCGATATTTACACCAGTTGTCGAGTTACAATAAGTAAAGTTGTCTCTTGGCCCCAACACGAGCATTTAGCGCGTTATTTCGTGGGGAACGTGTTGGAATCGAGCTTCGCTAAAAGCTAAGAAAATTCAAGCTTTAAAATGAGCTGTCGCGCGAGTCAATCCGCGAAGCCAAACTTGAGTTATGCGTGTATCCCCAACAATAACCTATAAAAGGGCACCGTCGAAATTTACCACTGCGGCCTGTCTATTCTTCGCTTCGCTTGTTTCACTTGTCTCATTCGGTATTCAAATACGAATTTAAGAAGAGATGCTGGATCATGATCTGAATTTTACCTCGTGGGGTTTGAGCTTTGGCTCCTAGCCCCAACCTGGGGGGTGGAGGACGAAATAACACAGAGGTACTATAACCCTAGGTCAACTGTGGTACATAACGGTAATTTTTCGTGTTTTTCATGTATTTACTGCATGTACGGCAGCTGCCAGAAATAAGTGCAAAAGAATAAATTTCGACCGATTTCAATTTTAGCTCAAGTAAGTTTCAATTTATAAAATTTCGTTTAAACGAAATTTCGATCGATTACGATTAAACTTACTTGCGGCATGACTGAGTATCGTTGTATTTGATATTTAAGTACTAAAAATGCTCATTTTTGCATGCCGCACTTCATCTCACTTAGGCACACGCAGCCGCACTCTCACTTACACATAAGGAGTAGCACTGAGTTTTATATAACTGTTTCTGTTAGGAGTACCACTTTTGGTGTCACCTCAAAATACCTGGGGTGTGCTGGTAGGGTTGATCTACCTAGGGAAGCCAAAATTTATCTAAGAGGTATGACCTGAAGGAGCCCATATGGGCCCACAATACTGGGACCCTTCTGTGGAGAGGCCAGAGACGTACACAGCTATATTGAGCATCAACGAACAAAATGCGCTGAATATCACCCATGTTGTTTTAATAGTTGAGCACATAATCGGTTGTAGGGTGTTTAGATACTGCAATGTGTAGCGACAATTGATTCACAAAATGAAACCAGCATAGATCTACCGGTTGCCGAAATGTTGCCGTTTTCGTTTCTTTTGGATCTCATGAGCCCACTCAAAGCATCTTTTTAAACCAACTCTGCGGAGCAAATAATAACAATAGCAGTACTGTATGATCAGCTCCACAGAGGATACATTGCTGCACAAGCTCGGCGTAATAATATCATTGCTTGGGACGATATTGCAGTGTTCTTGTACTTTGGGTCTTATGGTCTCACGTTTTAGCCCAACTCAGCAGGGTAAATAATGACAATAGTAGCACACCATTTGCAGTTATTAGAGATTAAATTGCAGTATAAAATTAGGCTAAGTACATCCACATTTCTCGGGTGCTAGCAGAGATATTACTTTTTCCTATATTTTGAGTCTAATGGGTCCGTTTAACACCCCTTATGACCCAAATGTTGCATCCTATATAGGGACTTATTTATTCCACAAAATATCTCCATCGGGTGTTAGGATGCAATAAGTGACGTGATTCATCGGGTCTTTATAATACCCGACCTCAGCTAGTTTGGTCAGCTTTTTCGAGGTGCAGAGTAGTACCTCGCGCCTAAATAAACAGCCCAAATAGCAATTTAATCTTTCAAATGATCTATCACGTGTAATTTACCTCCATAGCCAAAGTTGAGTTATGCGTGTCATCCTAGAACTCAATACCGGGCATTGTGAATTTTCGTCACTAGTAAGAATTCTTGGCTTCGCTCGTTTCGCTCATTACAGTCAGAATTTATATTATTTTCATTGTAAAAATACAAACAACCACAAAAACGTAACTATCTATCATTATCATACTAACCTGCTCCAAATACCATCGGACTCGGTTGAATTAGAATGTTTACTGCTTGTTGAGCCATCTCCAAATCGACGATCCTGCTTGCACTGCCCAGATCCGGTGAAATGTGCGACATATCCAGACCGTTCTAAAATAGGCCGACAATAATAAAACACTGTCATCGCCAATGCAATATCATTATGAAATGCCGGTTGCGACAAAAACACCGTAACAATTCGTTTCACGAATCATTTACGAATATAACCAGTAATGAAATTTTCAATTTTAACCTACACCATGATGCAATATTCCATACACATATATCAATGTCAGTTTGAAAACGAACAGCTGCAATTTACATGTGTCGTTGGCAGATCGGAAAATTTTAAGAACAAACCTTAGAGACACTGTTTATTGTATTAAATTTTCGTGGTAAGCCAGGAGACATTTCGAAAACAATTCCAACATTCGATTCGCATCAGCCTCACGTCTTTGTCTTGAGCAAAAATATAGCTAAAAGCGGCAAGTCACAACTGAGTTAACTATATAATTCGTACAAAATATTCATGCTGCCTTCATGTAAGGTTGTTTGTAATGCAAAACAAACATATTTTCCAAAATTTAGTGTACTACGGCATCGGGAAAACAGTGAGAAAACACAGTACAGCTGTAAACTGATACTACTGCATCAATGATACAAAAACGCGCTAGTTGCACTCATTAAACGCAAATTGTGATACGCTACGATGAAAGGCATAAAAAAACTTGATGACTACGATTCTCTGTTATGACCAGCCAATCCTATAGCATAGATAAATTAAAATACGTTAAGGCGTTTTTTACACCTGCGTGGAAAACAACGGGAGTCACTCGTTGGAGGGGTTCAATGTGAACCCTAGCCTGGCTTGTCTACAACCTACGGAAAAGATTGTGGATTTCGGGGACCCACATGTTCATTCCCAAGAGGAAATTTTATAGTGGAGGAATAAATTTTGCTTTAAAAATGCTGGATATTTCTATATTTTCATGTATGTACTTTTGCTGTCGTAAAGTATGTTCAGGCAATAAAAACCACGTTAGATTTAGAAATTGTGATAATTGCTATAATTGCTAAAAACATTTTGCATTAAGAAAACATAATTCAGAGACATTAAAATTTTTGGATTTAGTTGCACATGAGGTTTCGGATGGGTGGCACAGGACGTACACAAGGGAAATCTCATAAACACGGCGGGATTTGGCAAGTGCGTGTCCTCCGGTCCACTATCTACAGGCCAGTCAACAACGGTTACTGATGCAACCTGGTCAAGTTTTTTAGTCTGGACCGAACCCAGACAGACAAAGTCAAAAATCTACTTTCAGCAAATAAACACAAAAATTACATATGTCCAACAGTGTACCAACTTTGCTGAGGCTTGTTTTAGCGGTGGTTTTGACTTACTTATGTTGAAAGAAATGTTACCGTAACACATGTTAAGGAATTACACAGCAACCATGAGCACAAAATTTCATTTTGGAAAAAATTGTGAATTTACAGCTGTGGTAAGAAAAATTGGAATGGCATACATGGACCGGTCAGCAGACATCATATGCCACGATGAACAATTAATCAGAGCCAGGGGGAAAGGGGTAACCCCCTCCGAAGTTTTTGACCTTAAAAATTACCAATGGTCCCCCTTTAGTAAAAAAATTTTCTCAGCTGGACTGCACTTTTCCTGTCGGAGTAGCCTGGAAATTGCTTTTTTCACTTTAAAAATCTAAAATTCGGGCCTGTGGGGCAAAAACACATCCTCCTGGAGGAACAAAGGACATAAGATCTCAGCCTGAGACAGACCACCCCCCACCCAATTTTTTTCCTAGCTAAGCCCATGACCAGAGCGTAGTGTAAAGTAGCGGTGATTGTGGGTTGCAGGAAAAAGCTTTTAAATTCTGTCTATGTGTATGTGATCGCATAATTCGAGAACGACATGACCGATTTTCATGACCTTGGGCTCATTCGAACCGGCATAGTCGATTTATCTTCGAACATTTTTTGATTCGATATTCGGTTCCGCGTTTGAGGTCAAAATGAGGAATTTTTTACTCCATTTTAGTACACTTCACGGAAGCAAGGTTATTTTTATCTTAACTTTCGAATTTTTTCTCTGGTTGATTTTATTTCATAATCAAATGATAAGTGTCGAAGCCTCTTTTTTTGTTTTTCGATTAAGGCTCCGGTTCTGGAGTTATATGGTTTAATGTATGGCACGCTCGTGGTTCCTCGCTCGACCCAAAATTCGAAAATTTATTCTGACGTGCTGGTTGACTGAAAAGTCTTTCTTGGGGGTTTTCCATGGGAAACTCATTGCCGGTGTTAATTTTGTTCTAAGTTGTGTGGTATTGTGTGATATCCACATATAGCATATCGACATATGCTATCGAGAGTTGACTGGCTGTACACGCAAAAGACGTATGTGTACGTATCCTTCATTATGATCTGCAATCTCGGTAGGGTTACTAGTTGCACACTGTGATACTGTTCAGGATGCCGATCATGAAATTGTAATTTTAAATTTCCATGTGTATTGTTAAGACGAAGTTTATGGCGGGAGTTGAGTGGCACATATTTCAATAGGGTGGGAATTTATTCAGTATCTGCACCATCAGCAATCCCAAGGAGAAAAATTCATTATTCAATAGTAACGTGTGCTTCCGTGAAGGGTACTAAAATATGGTAAAAGCCCTCATTTTGACCTCTGACCAAGAACCATGAAGGCGCCATACCCCGTACCCATCGGCATGCGGATCACCAAAACCGGTTAAGTGGTTCCCGAGTGATGTCCGATCACACACCACACACAGACGGAATTTAAAACATTTCCCCCCTTATATTATTGATTTTATCATGATAAGCACATTCTGGTTGACGGCAACACCATGCTACTGTGTAAGCTTTGTGATTGTGGTATTGTTCTTTTAACCTTTGTAACTACGTTTGTTGTAACATTGATCGCATATTTTTCAATATATTTTGTTAAAGTTCAAATTGATATAAACAAATGTATACGTAATGAATATGAAGACTTCTTTATAAACAAAAGCAATATCAAAAACATGACCACTTCAAGGTCGAGCGCGGATAGGTGAAGCGAAGCTGACAGAAGTCAGTGCATAGTCATAATCGAATCGATAGCTCAATATAACTTAAGCCGAACGTAAAATTGCGAATAAACCACTTTCGTAGTAAAATATAGTCAAATTAACTAACCTGACCACCGCTGGCACCGTGGTTCTCCTCCGAGCCTGGACTATAATTATTATCGTTGTTGCCAGGTACACGAGCTACTTTGCTGACCGGCGTGCTCGCAAGACGGACTGTCCGCGACCCGTTTCCTTGTATACCGGATTTTTTCAAACATCCCCTTGTGGCTTTAGCACAAATAGGATACCGTAAACTTCCTTGGTGTATTGCAGCTTGCGGATTATCGGATGCCAACTCATCTGAAAACATTTTCGCCAGTTATCAACATCGTACTGCGATAGCATTTGCATGAAATACAATCTACAAACACTTTCGAGAAAGCCATCAAAATATATTCATAAAGGGCACTTTTAGTCCTCACACTCACATTAAGCAAGAATGTACATGGCTCTCCTGAGTGGCACATGAACCACGGTAACCCATGGGGCTCTTAACAAAAACGTTTTATAGACCCACGGAAAAACAACGAGCCACCAGCACGACCAATACTAGTTCTTGCGCAAAACTGATGCCCCAGTTTGAAAGCCGCCAAAGCGTTCACGTTTTGTTTATATCGCCGTCTCGCATTAAAATTGTTGAGACGAGAAACACTGCGTAATGAAAAATTATTTATCACTTTGCAACATCTTCCCAATTTTAATGAACGTTTCTATTGAACACTCGGAAAAATCCATGTTTTTAACTAAGTAACAGCAAACATTTTGCATATCGAGTTTCACTAAGCCTTACATATAGTATCTAGCTAAATTCAACGATGTCTCCAACAGAAAAAGTTCTAATTACTCTCCGACAATGCGACTCTTGAAACTTATATTTGGAAAACACTTATGCGTTGGGAAAAATAAGGCTGCACAATAATCTGGGCTCTCCATTCGCTGAAAATATTGCCAGGGGGCCCCCTGGTTCCGAACTCGAAAACATAAACTTGGATTTAAATTTTTGTATCGGGTAGCACATATAAAAAATT
This sequence comes from Trileptium ribeirensis, assembly GCA_030248225.1. NCBI lineage: Eukaryota > Metazoa > Nematoda > Enoplea > Enoplida > Thoracostomopsidae > Trileptium > Trileptium ribeirensis. The sequence continues at coordinate 13,486 of JASANE010024898.1, read as the reverse complement.
TTATACCGAAAACTTCAACTTTTCATTCATTATTAACGAATCACCTGATCATTTTCGGCAAACTCGAAAACCATTACAATTGTAACAAATTCGATACATCATTAAGAGTGGAAGGATTCCATGTGACACATTACTGTGCTCACCAAATTGGGGGGTGAAATTTTCATGCGCGTTCTCGCAAAACCTGACAAAATTTTGGGCTTGTCTGGTTCATCGCTGGTTGGAAATTTCCCACGTAAGAGCTAGGGGCTCCAGCTCAAATCCGCCAGGTAAAATTATAGCCTTGTGGAGAGGCCTGATCACTGCGATAAAACTATTCGTACACAGCAGCTGCCCAAATTTAAAGATTGGTTACAGGATCCGCATGCCTTCGTTGATAGAATTTGGCCGTGGCTTGACTATACGTTGTATATACCTACCAGGGAATAACCGGAATTCCGGTTCCGGCGAAAATCTTGTTCCGGTTGCGGTTCCGGCAAAGGGCAAAAACCATGCCGGAACCGGAATTCCGGTTTAAAAATTTTGTTTGAAATTTTCCACGTTTTTTGCTTCGTCCTGTAATCCAAACATATGTAATATATATATATTATACAATGATCAAGCTCCAACACAACCAAGCAAAAGAAAAAATTAACTAACCAATTTGCCGTGTGAAACGTAAGTAGGGCACATAATTTGAGCAGGAATTTTTCATAATAACCTGCAGGAGTTTGTTAAATCTAAGCCAGGTCGATGCTTGTAGCAGCTATTTTACACATCCAGAAGTCTGTGGGATACGTCTGAATTAAACCGGTCCAACTCGTTAACAGAGTATGGCTTACGCAGAAGTACTTAGGATGTGCTTGGTTAACATAAATTGCGCCAAGAACCCGCCAATGCGCTTGTAAACTTGGTAAATCAGTCTAAATTGAAGTAAACTAACATTATCTGCAACGCAGCTAGAAACTGCTTTCTTGGCAATGAACTGTATTTATTGAAACTTTGCAAGCAGCATCACAGTGTGTCTCATTTATAGCATTCTGATTAGAAAGTTATCATCATTATGATCTAACTGACGGGCATTGTTTGTCCAACGCTAGCCTAAACAGTGTCTCTGACAACTGATCAGAAAATTACGTTCTATCTATTATTTTCTCTTAGAATCATATAAACCAATAATTTCAAGTTTCCTACAGAAGAACATGCAACAACCGTACGTGTAGTAAAGGGAGGCGACTGGAGACAGAGCGAAAGTGTGTATTGAATACGCTTCAAGCTTTGTAAGAACATTCAATTTGACGCAGTATACGCAATGGTGTATAGTGGAAGACATTTTTTGCTCTGAATGTCCAAAAACCGACATATTTGATCGATAAATAAACATTATTAGCTTCCTCAGTCTCTTTAAAGTTTCAGAAAGGCAATAATACCATCGCTATACATTAAATTTAATGTAAAAGTTATTTTTAATGCATTTTAAATCCACTATACCTTCATTTCTTCCATCATCTGTTGTACTATATATAAATTTCGAAGACCAGGTTCCGGTTCCAGATCCGGTTTAAATGGACGGTTCCGGTTGCTGGTTCCGGTTATACCCTGATACCCACTGAAAGATTTCCCAAAAAAAGAACGCCTAAATCAGTTCAGCCATAAATAAGTTCTAGACAGAAATACTATTTTTTCTCGAATCGCAAAAATATTATAGTAGAATTCTATTTTCAATTTTGATCGTAGATACGCCTGCACTTAGTTTACTAGCCTGTCCACAGTGGGGGATCCCACTTTCCAAATCCCCATGTTCGTGATATGTTTCCAAAGCCCGTCCTTATCCACTCGGCCGAAACCCCATTTTCAAATAAATCCAAAAATTGTTATGCCTCAAAATTTACCTTTTTTGTATGATAAATGTTTTAAACATTAATTACCACTATTTATAATACTAAAACGTCGTTTTATAACTTGAAAATACACACACGGCAGTAAAATTACATGAAAATTTTTAAGCAAAATTTATCCATCTCACTATGAAATTTTCTCCGGGAATGAATATATGGACCCTTGAAGTCCTTCCACCAACTTTTCTGGAGGGCTGTGGACAAGCCGGGCTTAAAGGATACATATATGAATACGATGACTTTAGTACGATGTATTGTAAGTTGGATAGTTTTGACTTTGTTTTAGTTTAATTGCGTTAATTTCTTTAGGAACATAATTTCTATTAAGGTTATATATACATAATATCTATATAAATATATGGTTAAATCAAATCTAAAATAATAATCTGCTTCGGTACATAAGCGATTTTTGTACAAATCGCTTTCTATATATGTAAATATCACAAAGTGGGCTTTTTTGTGGATCACACACTGAAAATTTTACTGTATTAGACTTAGGTTTCTGCTAACCTGATAGTTGGTTGGCATCTTCCTTCGTGGTCCACGTAGTTTTATCGTCCCAATTAGGACAGTTTTCTTTGCTCGGTTGCTCGTCAGCTACAAGAGCGGCCTTTCGCAGTCGCGTATCTGAGTCAGTTTCGACACACAACGAATAAGCTTCGATACTACTGAACGACACAGTGGCTTTCTGTAAAAAAAACTTTTCAAATTCCTTTCTAACAAATTAATAAGTATTTGGACTAGATGCGCGTAAAGCCTAATGCCGTAAGTTCGAATCTCATCTCTACCGAATATTTTCTGACATTTTCAACTATCATGTTAGCTTAACTTAAAAATATTATATTTTATATGTGATATAACAGTGATGTTTTGAGCCCCAAATTCTTGGAACAAATATTACCACACACTTAGTTCTACTCACGTGGCATCGTGGTACTCTAAAAGACACCTAGAGGATGTATGTACGTACCGCCAACAGCGATAATGGTATATTTATTTATATACCTGCTAGAACCCCAAATCAATCCAAATGCAGGTAGTGATCCAGGAAATCTTTACAATACTGAATAAATCATAAGTGCGCATCCTAACGGTCTGCCTCCTTGCCAAGGCACATTTGACTCCTCCAACTGAAGGCTCAGCACCCTCCCCACCCCACCCAAACGACGCACCGACAATTTTTAGAAATTTGGCTAAATCTGTTAAAAATAAGCACAAAGAAAAATTGGGGAAAATAAACTTTGTGAGTTCCTGGTAAGTTCAAAAATTTATGGCCCACCCCAGCCGGAATCAGGTACCGCCCTTTGTGGCAGAATCGGTATATAAACGCTAACCTTCAGCATATCAGTATCTTTTTGAGGCCCCGATACCATAGCGTTATCATGATTAGGAGCGGCTATGCTGCAGCTGTTGTCTTCCTTTAATGATAATCCAGCTGCTAATTTTTTCAATCGCCTTGTTTTTTTGGGTTTAGGTTTCTTTTTCTAAAACTGGAATAATGTACTAGTATATAGCTTGTCTTTCGCCAAGGTGTTGAATTCATTGTGAGTGTTGCTATTTAGCTAATTAGTTAATTTTATGCAGCTAAAATAGAGAATTTTTCAATATTTGTTATTTATTGAAATAGAGTCGTTTCGATCAAACCATTATAGGGTTTTTTGGGTCGACAAATATAATATTATTACCAATGATAAAGCCCTATGCCCTATGCAATGTAGTTACAAGAAGATAAAATTGAGTACATTCGTAATGCCACAGCCCAAGTTCCGCTCACAAATGTAGTTCCACTACCGACTAGTATATATTATACAATGATCAAGCTCGACTACAACCAAGCAAAAGAAAAGATTAACTAACCAATTTGCCGTGTGAAACGTAAGTAGGCCACATAATTTGAGCAGGAATTTTTCATAATAACCTGCAGGAGTTTGTTAGATCAAAGCCAGATCGATGCTTGCAGCAGCTATTTTACACATCCAGAAGTCTGTGGGATACGTTTGAATTAAATCGGTCCAACTCGGTAACAGAGTATGGCTTACGCAGAAGTACTTAGGATATGCTTGGCTAACATAAATTGCGTCAAGCACCCGCCAGTGCGCTTGTAAACTTGGTAAATCAATCTAAATTGAAGTAAACTAACGTTATCTGCAACACAGCTAGAAACTGCTTTCTTGGCAAAGAACTGTATTTACTGAAACTGTGCGAGCAGAATCACAGTGTGTCTCAATTGTAGCATTCTGATTAGAAAGTTATCATCATTATCATCTAACTTACGGGCACTGTTTGTCCAACGCTGGCCTAAACAGTGTACCTGATCAGAAAATTATCTTCTATCTATTATTTTCTCTTAGAATCATATACACTAATAATATCAAGTTTCGTACAGAAGAACATGTAACAAACGTATGTGTAGTAAAGGAAGGCGACTGGATACAGAGCGAATGTGTGTATTCTACGCTCCAAGCTTTGTAAGCACATTCGATTTGACGCAGTGTACGCAATAGTGTATAGTGGAAGACATTTTTTGCTCTGAATGTCCAAAAACCGACATATTTGATCGATAAATAAACATTATTAGCTTCCTCAGTCTCTTTAAAGTTTCAGAAAGACAATAATACCATCGCAATACATTAAGTTTAATGTAAAAGTTATTTTTAATGCGTTTTAAATCCACTATACCTTCATTTCTTCCATCGTCTGTTTTACTATATATAAATTTCGAAGACCAGGTTCCGGTTCCGGTTTAAATGGACGGTTCCGGTTGTTGGTTCCGGTTCCGGTTATTTCCTGTTGAGGAGATATATAATTGCTTATTGCGCATTATGGACTCACAATCATTATTTAAAAGTACATAGAGGACACAAATTATTCTACAAAATAGCTCTACCAGTTGCGGAGGTGTTGTGGTTTTCATGTGCTTTGGGGTCATTCAGAAACCCTTTGGACCCAACCATGCAGGGTTTTTTTCAATTTCCAAATAGCGAAAATTAGGCAAAACTGTTTTTTAAATGCGTAAAGGTTTACCAATAAAGCGTAATTTTTAGCACAAAAAGAAAATCAAAAATACTTATATTCATAAATATAAAATACATATAAAGATATGCATTGATATCAGCATGTAACTGTTTCTATCTTTTCAGAACGTATATATAAGTTACACGGATTCTTGAAAGACAAACTGTTTATGCTGCTACTAATGCATATTGTCATTGTAGCAGATGCTGTTGTGCATTGTGAATCATGTCGAATATGTTGCAGAAAATATCTGGTCTATATGTAAGGTGCTGAGCTTGTCCGGTCCTAGAAATAGAAGACGTAAATTAAGAAGAGCTTAATTAAAAAAATGCGAAACGGGTCTTCAAAAAAGCGTAAGTTATTCAAAAAATACGAAAAAACCGTGCAATAGTAGTGAATAATGACAACAGTACGTAGCACACCATTTGCAGTCATATACACGATGAGTTGATGTAACAGTAAAATTAAAACGCTCATATATCTCAATCTATTACGGATATATATATTGCAGTTTTCGTATATTTTGAGTTGCATGGGCACATTTAAAAACCTTTTGACCCAAATCCTAAATCTTAAAAGAATCGCGTAGCAAATGAATATTTATAGTCCTGTAGGGACTCATTTTCTCTACGAAATGACTCCAATTTGGCTCAGGTGCCCACAACGGTTGTCAAGATACAATACTTTTCGGGACCCATCGTGATCTAAACTACTAAAAAAGAAAAATAAATTTAAAACAAATGTTTCAGCTGATAATTAATTCCTTTGTCTTTTCCGAAGCTGGAACACCAACTTTCGTCGGATCCAACACATAAAGCTTCCCTATTTCCGGTACGTACTATGTATTAAATTGATAATTTACATATATAGTGCTGCATAAATTATATATAAATATACAACGTGTCAAAAAAGCTTAGACATATAAATTACACCTGAATGCAGCCTAACCAAACGTACTAGCCATATCCAGCATATATACATACCCGAGTTGGTTCCCGCTTTCGCGGCTCTGGTCGTATCTTGAAAATGCTGAAATAACAATAACAGATATTATCTTTGATCCAAAAAAGGAGTACTTGAATGACTTTAAAACATACTTTAAACACTAATTCAGGGTCCCCGCGGGATCTCGACAATTTTTTCCCTGCAAAATTTCCTCATTTTTTCCCTGTTTTCCCTGCAATATTTCCTCATTTTTTCCCTGTTTTCCCTGCAGCTCCTATAAAAATTCAACTTGTACATATGAACACACAAAGGATATATCGCCTAAAATCATATGTATAAGCTGAAAATTATAGCGTTTCAGACAATATATTAGTGTGAAAACTAAAACATTATAATTATATTAAATTTAGTTATATATTGCAGAAGGTGCGACATTGCTGCAGCATGAAATCGGAGAACTGAGGGTCCTTAGTTTGAAATAAAAGAATAAAAAATCACAAATTTCCAAAAACATTTCAAAAATCAACCCATTTCCAAAAAATCTCAAAATTTTTCCCTGCAGACGTCAAAATTTTCCCTGTTTTCCATGTTTTCCCTGCAAAAATCGATAATTTTCCTGTTTTCCATATTTTCCCTGTCGAACGGGGACCCTGTAATTGCTTTGTACTTTTAGTTGCTTATCGATGCCCGGTAAACTGGCTATCCCACGGAGGGATTTTTGCCAAAATTGGAAAAACTTCAAATAATTACAGCAACTAAAAACTTTTGTTTTGTTAACCGATCACAAAATTAACTGGGCTACCAGGGACATGAACTGGTGGAACTCAAATTTTAACACTCGAGCCAGGAATAGGTCGGAATAGTCTGATCCCGTATTTGGAAAAATTATTTATATTTGCTAAATTAGATATATAATTGAAACGGAGCGAGTGGCGTTTCCTCAAATAGTATTAAATTGGTGTGTCTCCTTATGTTCATCGCCTAACTTCGTCAAATTGGAGCATTTTCGCAAATTTTTTATTGGACAAGTAATGAAATGCAATTGTAAACCTAGCTTTGTCTTTGCGCTGCTCCCATTAATTTCTACCAAAATTTTCACAAAAGCGACTAGAACTGAAGTCTTTTCCATTTTGGTCATTTGGGTCACCCAACATTTTATGTTATAACGTTTTGCCAAAGGCATCGGATCGAAAAATTAACCGTGCAGAATCCTCTCCGCCATGGTGTTTGGCATTTTTGTCACAGTTTAGCCGTTTTCCTGATATGAGCTAAAGTTTAAAAATACCCCCGAAAAAATGAATTACCTAAATTTTTTAGAGCAAGTTTATTTACTTGTTGGGGTGAACGATAGGATTAAAACTTAAAACACGTTGGCATTATTGTTTTTGCTCCACATTGGCTGTGTTATTAATCCTACACGACGACACCGGAGGAGCACTGGGATAATTTTGGCGGCAAAAAATCGAATTTGAAAATTGCCCCATTGAAAAACACACTATGTGAACCAACCCTGGAAAGTAAACAATGACAATAGCTGCGCACCATTTTCTCCTACATAGAGGATGAGTTGTTCAACAAAATGAAACCAAAAACACCCGGGAGATATTACCATTTTTGTGTTTTTGGGTCCCATTGAAAAACACTTTCACACAACCCTGGAGTGTAAACTATAACCATAGCAGCAAACCATTTTCAACTACATATATATATAAGATCAATTGCTGTTCAAAATGAAACCAAGAACGCCCATCTAACTCGAGCGGTTTTGGCCATATTACTATCGTCGTGTATTTCGGGTATCATGGGCCAATATTAGAACCCGTTTTGACCCTAATCCCAAACATTAAAAAACCTGCTTTCTATCACAGCACCATAGAGGTCTATTTGCACCACAAAATGAGCGCAATTCTACCGAGCTGTCTTCCGGTTGTTGAGCTATAATAATTAACGTTATTTTTTGAACCACGTCGGGATCCGGTTCGAGCACCTTTGACACGCCATTTCGGGGAAAGACGGTTCAAGTGAGCTATCACGCGAATCAATCCGCACCGCCAAAATTGAGGTATGTGTATCAACCTAAAAACCCAACTAACGGACATTGTCAAATTTCACCACTGTCACGGCTAATGAGAATTCTTCGCTATGCTCGACGTAGGCGTATACAACTAATTAAAATTATCAAAATAATGAAAATCAAACGATAGGAGGGCATCAATTTGTTGAAATGAAATTTCACAGCAATATTTAGAGTTTGTCGCTCAGTACAGTCAGGTTGATAGAACGCCTACGGTTGAGGCATCCCAAATTAGCTACATACAGTAAAACACATAAATTATCCCGAATTGTTGCACAGGATAGTAAATGCTTACCTCAAGTTACTGCTACTTGTTTTGTCAGTTATATCGCCAAGTATGATCACAGACGAGCTCGACATACTAACATCATCGTGAGTTGTCCCGACAGGTGCTACCTTTGCCGCGATTTGAATATCCCGAATGGCCCGAACACCAATACTTCGACGTAATTTCATCGTAGCCAAAAAAAATTTATTTATATTATACAATTTTCTAAAATCACTTAACACCGACGTACTTTGAGTTTTTCAGCGCCCTTCAGCTTAAGAGCAGAACATCAAATATATAGCGGCGTGGCGTGGAGGACGGTAGGAAGAAACCACCATACGTCTGCGAATATAAGTTCGATATTACACGTCGAGTTCGTTATGTAAGGGAGAGATTCCACCAATAGATGTACCAGTCTACTAGCAACTGGGTTGCCTTTACACAAGAATGCGCGATTTACTAAGGGAGACGTAGTTGTCCCTCGGACAGAGGCAGAGAAAACTGAAATTAAAATACTATGAGGTTTTAAATCGGAAGCTAAAGAAGCCAGGTTTTAGGTTAACTTAGCAACGCCTGATGAGGGTTAAAACTAAGTTGAAGATAAATACTTAGGTAAGATGAGGCTAAGGTATTACTGAGATAAAGCTAGGGTTTTGGTTACATTTGAGAAATGCTTGAAATAGTCGTAGTTTTATTTTTATAAACTGCGCCGTGCGACAGCTAAGACGATTAAATGCGGAGCTTCTGAGGTGAGAAGCAGACAGGGTTAAATGGTGCGATACAATTTAGGAACGAAGCGAACATCCCAAGCTAAGATACTTGGTCGGTCCGGACTGAAAAATTTGCTAAGATTGCATCACTAAAGCTTGTAATTTGTTTTATTGGTTTGGTAGTTTAGTACTTTAGAGCTTATTACTATTATATACTATTAAACTATTAGTACTTTAATAGTTTAGTGTTATTGCGATGAGATGGTGGTGAATTAGGTAATGATTGCGTGGCTAATATAGTTACGCGCGTCAGAGCACATATATAGGTTGCACGTGAGTGGACATCTTTGATATTGACCGCTTGATTCGTCCTTTGCACAAAGTAGTTTCAATCCATTCAATGATGCTGACCATTAAACTAAATTCAATAAGTTTAACTATAAATAACTACATCTGCTTGCATAATTTAGAAAAAACTAAATTTGAAATCATGCTGATATTTGAAAGAAGTTTTGTGCTATATATTTTTACTTGAACCTTGCCATAAGAGCTCGAAGACGAAGAGATGTGACACGCAGCCGTCTTAAATGTGGCGTGGGGTGGGATTGGACCCACGAGCGCCTTTGAATCCGCAAGCAGACACTCTACTCCACCGACTAAGAAATAACTGGCCGATATCACATCGGAAATTAAGCTGATATATGTGACATTTTCGACCGACATATATTGTTATAAAGGGGGCGGGATTCGTCACCGAACATCGTGGGTTTAAAGGTATGACCAGCAGAATGCCGGTGGGGAACAAAGCGGCATGCGCGGATAGCTCGCGTTCCTTTGCTTATGAATTTCTACAGCGCGGCGGCGTGACTCTTTTAGATGTTCGAATTGCCTAATGTAAACACTCCGGGTACAAAAACTGGAACAGCAAAAACGGAGTTAAAAAATTTATTACTAAGACGATTACAATAGTAAAGGCACGTGAGTCACACCTAGTTTATAGCACAGTTCTTTTGTGGTTTTGACTACTCTAGTCCACCGGCAAACTTTGTTTCTAGGCCCGAGCGATTTGAACACAAAAACTTAGTTACTTTCATACTTCGTTTAAAGGTATGACCAGCAGAATGCCGGTGGGGAACAAAGCGACATGCGCGGATAGCTCGCGTTCCTTTGCTTATGAATTTCTACAGCGCGGCGGCGTGACTCTGTTAGATGTTCGAATTGCCTAATGTAAACACTCCGGATACAAAAACTGGAACAGCAAAAACGGAGTTAAAAAATTTATTACTAAGACGATTACAATAGTAAGGCACGTGAGTCACACCTAGTTTATAGCACAGTTCTTTTGTGGTTTTGACTACTCTAGTCCACCGGCAAACTTTGTTTCTAGGCCCGAGCGATTTGAACACAAAAACTTAGTTACTTTCGTACTTCGTTTAAAGGTATGACCAGCAGAATGCCGGTGGGGAACAAAGTGATATGCGCGGATAGCTCGCGTTCCTTTGCTTATGAATTTCTACAGCGCGGCGGCGTGACTCTGTTAGATGTTCGAATTGCCTAATGTAAACACTCCGGATACAAAAACTGGAACAGCAAAAACGGAGTTAAAAAATTTATTACTAAGACGATTACAATAGTAAGGCACGTGAGTCACACCTAGTTTATAGCACAGTTCTTTTGTGGTTTTGACTACTCTAGTCCACCGGCAAACTTTGTTTCTAGGCCCGAGCGATTTGAACACAAAAACTTAGTTACTTTCGTACTTCGTTTAAAGGTATGACCAGCAGAATGTCGGTGGGGAACAAAGCGACATGCGCGGATAGCTCGCGTTCCTTTGCTTATGAATTTCTACAGCGCGGCGGCGTGACTCTGTTAGATGTTCGAATTGCCTAATGTAAACACTCCGGATACAAAAACTGGAACAGCAAAAACGGAGTTAAAAAATTTATTACTAAGACGATTACAATAGTAAGGCACGTGAGTCACACCTAGTTTATAGCACAGTTCTTTTGTGGTTTTGACTACTCTAGTTTACCGGCAAACTTTGTTTCTAGGCCCGAGCGATTTGAACACAAAAACTTAGTTACTTTCGTACTTTGTCTTATTAAGATTAGACGTAATTACCTCTACTAATCCTCTTGTGAGGTTGACACAACTGCACCCGATTGGCGTGCAACTGTGCGATTATATAATTACCTTATCTTCCTTCTTAGATTTATCACTAGTAGTTAGTTATCCGTTCCTCTTTTGAGGTTCAAGCGGTTACACCCAAATGGCATGCTCCCGCAATTTTTATCAATAGCTTAACCTTTTCCTTATATTTAGGCAGTACACCCGAATGGCGTCCGCTACACAAATTATCATGTTATATAGATACCTTAACGTTTTCCTTACATTTAGAGCTGTTAATTATATGAAAGCGATCGCACCTGAATGGCGTGCAGACCGCGATAATTATTAAATTTTATGATACTACACCACCTTGCTGCTTAGTTCTTTTATGCCTAGAGTTTGATATTTTATTTGGGATTTAATATTACTAAGGGTTATATACTAACTTGAAATTATTGTACCTACGTGTAAAGTCCTAAACCCATTAATAAGCCGTTATGTAACCGAAAATCAAAAATTCATAAACCACAGCTCGGAATCCTCACGCATCCTCGAACCACGCGCAATTCTTTTGTGAATATAGTCTTTGCAATAATTTATAACCCATAAAATCGTCGAAGAACTACTCAGATAACTCAAAACCTATGCCTAAACCATGAACGCCTATTACATGAATACCAAAATAACGCTTGTTATTTTATGTTGGTTTTCTTTTCTGCCGGTGGGACACTTGGGACGGCTCGCGTCCTTCTTTTTCGTGAGCGAGACTAGTATCTTATATTTTGCGATGCGGCGTGATCCTTGCTCGGCTCTACGTGCTCGCGTTTCAGATAGTCGGTCAACAGACACGGACATAAAACGTTTATTACGAACGATAAAATATTAGGCACTGCTACACTGTCTATCGCTTTTGGCACTGATTTTGATAGCCGTATCCGAATATATACGTATTCTCATCGGTGATCAGTTCAAAAAGCCTCGATACCGTCCTTTCCGTACCGTATTTTTGCACGCTACTTTTTCTATACCGTGACTTGTGCGCTCGTTACCAAAATTATAGTACGTAGTTTCCTTTAGTACTAAATTGCTTTCCGCTCACGCTAGTACGCCACCGGTTTCCTTGCATAGTCTCACTCTATTATTGCACAGTCTGACGTTTCACTTCCGTTGTGCACTTTGGCCACTGATTTTCGGACTCTCGATAATCCCTATCTGATACTTTAGTTCTTAGATTAAGTTAAAACTACCGAGTATGCGACCTAGTCCTTATTCCTGAATTATCAACGCTATTGTTTAAGGGTTACACTTGAGCGATAGTGGTTAGGGTTTAACTTTGGCTGTTACTTTACTAACGTTATGGTTTTAGCACAACACACTCCCGGACGGAAAGGGCACCATGCGATTATGTAATTATATCAACCCAAGCCTTAGAATTACGTAATACCAGTTATATTAAACAGGCATACCCCGGAGGTAAGCCAGACCGCGGTATTAAAACTGTACAGAAGCGGTCGACTTCTATGCAGTTGAAGTTTGCACAATGTATGCCCCCGGACGGATGACAATACTGCTATTTAGGTAAGGCGCTCAAGTTTTTGGTCGTCCGAACCAGTCCCCTTACTCACCCGGTCTCCTCAAGAATAATGCTCCCACGCCGAAGACTCCGGACGAAAGCCAGACGACGCAGTCACACTACTAATACTTTCGAGTCCCATCTGCACTCTCGCCCTGGTTACCACTCACTCAACGCAAAGAGGGCCTAAATTTTTTAAAGTATTACTAAACCAAGTACGATACTGTTAACTACCGCTCCTACTAAAATTATGACCACTTCTTCTATTTTACGTATAAGGGAAAATAATATTATTAAATGAAATAATAGCAACTTAAGATACATTTTTGCACAGATCTTCCAATTACCGAACACTAATAACCGAGCAAAACCTTCCGGTACTTCTCCTAATTCCTATAGATTTAGTTGATCGCTCGCTTCACTACGCTACCTCTCACAAAATTGTCCCACTTGCCACGCCTTCAAACCGCTCCAGATGTGGTAAAACACTAGACCGGATACCGGGCCTTGAGAGACCCGAGTATAGACGTCTCAAAAAATCGCTCGCTAATCCACCGGGCTAAGGGCCGAGTATAGGCACCTTTCCAGTAGGATAGCCACACCAAGTAATAATCCGCAATTTTTTTGCGTCCTTCAGCTTTAGCTGAAATAATATCAGAAAAAATTTTAAGATAAAACCAAATTCCCCAAGAAAAATCCAACTCTGCAATAACACTGACGTAATTACGTTAACTATACTAGCTAGGTAATCTTTAACCAAAACGTTATAACCAATGTAGATGTGTAATCGGAAAACAATCAATTGTTGCCGTTTCCTCTGCCGAACTGTCACACACTTCCACTTCACAACCACTATATACTGATTACAATCCCAAAACAAAAATCAATATTAGGTATACTCGACCTCCCTTGAAA
>JASANE010024897.1:0-12974 GCA_030248225.1 Trileptium ribeirensis | reverse complement strand
TGTGTACTTCGTTCAGTTCGTGTCCTGCTTGATATAATTTTGGTGACTTGCGTGAAAAGAGTTGCGAGTATTTTTAGATGTGGGAGGATTTTTCCTACTTGATTTTTCAATTTGGGAAGCCATACCTCTGTTTGAGGCATCCCAATGTCGTTTAATTGATCCGGAGAACGAGAACACCTTCTTGCGGGTGATTGAGAACGGGGGCTTGGATATTTGGGGGTTCGATTGTCACGCCAGTGTTTCACTCGACATTGGTGTGTATAATAATTATTGCGTCCGCAGATATTGCAATGTCGCGAAGGTCCAGTTCTCAGGGATTCAGCATTTGCTCCGTTTATGAAAGTATTAACATTTTTTGCTAAATCATCAATTTGCGACTGCATTTTTTCAAACTTAGCATCAAAATCTTTTTGAAAGTTCTGAAATTGATCATTAAATGTTTTGGACTTAAATGCTGAATCTGGTGAAAACGATACCGACTTGCTAGTTGGTGTTATTGCTGTTTGACTCAATGTTTCCGTCAACTTTGAAAGTAATTGTTCGAACTGACTAGATTCTTTGGAAGCAGGTATTTGTTGCGCTGCTGGACCAAAGTAGGGTAACAGGCTTAATTGCTTTTGTGCTGTTTCTTGTCTTTTAGCGATATCAACGGCTTTTCCGAATGTTAAAGATTCGATAGGATGTTGAAGGAGAAATTGTTGGTACTGCGGCAAGGACCTGTACAGAGAATGTTTCATTTTTGTTTCGGCTAGTTCCGAAATTGCTACATTAGGGTGTGTTTTATGAGCCAATTGAGATATAGCTGTTGCAAAGTCATCAGCACTTTCACTATAGTACTGAAAGCGAGCATTAAGTTGTGCCCAGGTTAAACCACTTTCGCCTATGGAGGAAAAATTTCCGCACGATTTCGTCTCGTACTTGTTCGTATGACAACGACTGGCCCAAAGTTTCAAAATATTCGACAGTGGTTCCAGATAAAACTGCAGGTAAAACGTCTCTTTTGCGTCTTTCAGACCAGCCATTGGCAACTGAAGCACGCTCGATATCTTTGAACCAACGTCTAACAACTATACTTTTGTCTTGACCACTATAAGCAGTGGGAATTTTAACAAGAAGTGGTGGATTAGCGAAAACAAGTTAACTAGGACCAGGTGCACTGTGATTATTTGGTACTGGTTCCATTTTTCTAGCTTTTCGTGTTTTACTTGAATCTGCAATGCTGTTTTTCCTGATCTTAATTTCATGAACAATATATATGTCAAAATTGCTAAAACGAAACGATTTTGCAGTTATTGATAAATGCGAAAATCAAAAATAATATTGTAGCAATAAAAATATTGAAGCAATGACTTCGTGAAAAATCGAGCCAAGGCGAATATATCTGAGAAACGAAAATCAAAAATATAACGTAGTATTTTTATATTGTAGCAATTAAAATATTGAAGCAATGTCTTCGTGAAAAATCGAGCCAAGGCGAATATAATCTGAAAACGAAATTGTCGGCGAAATTTGAAGATCAAGTTTGTTTCTGCAGAGTTTGTTGAATCAAATGCTTTGTAATTAAAATCGCATACTAACAAATGTAAGTGTTTCAGGATAAGTAATGGTCCATTGTGCTGTGGGGCCCCACGGTGGGGCCAATATAGTGAACACTTATTACGATTAGTAACAAATATAATGTATTAAAATTAAACAACTTCCAGTAAGGTTGATAATAGGCTAGTACGTAACTGAATCGAAACTAACTAACTAACCGAAAATAACTCACAAATTCTAAACAAAGAATGCGGCAGCTCAAACTTCAATCCACTGTGCTTTCAAACACCTACATAACGCCACAGAAAATTTTAACCTTTGGTGAGTCATAATAATGTACAGGGGATACAACTGTAGACTAAAAACATGTCTTTTAGCCATAGCCGTGGATAGGAAATACCCTGCTAAGTGTCGAACCTACCACCAGTTAAGCCGTGTTTACCCTATTTAGGTTCCCCACTTTTTTCCCACTCTGCCACGTGCGGAAAGCACGTGAGAAATTTTTGTAAAAGTTTTGCAGTTAAGCTATAGCGAATTGCGGCAACATGAAGGGTGTCTAGCATCTAATTTGGATAAAATCTTGGTCACTAGCATCCAATATGGCAACGTGAGCCTTGCTTCATCATAGCTGGCTACTGTAGCGATCCGATAGGACTTCCGTGTTACCTAAAAATCCTGACACTTCTATTTTTCTCATTGGGCAAATTATGTTTTGCCCAAACTTGCAAGATGGTAGTTAAGCTAGGGATCACATTTTGTATTGACATTATGATACGAAGCACAATGTCTGTATATATAGAATATTCGCAAATGCAGTGACCCTACGATCCTTGAGCTTAAACAACAAAAACCAAAGTTTGAAAAAAGTCTGTTAATATTTCTAACAATTATATTACGTACTTGAACTTCGAGTTTTAACGCTGAGAGTTCGAACATGTGAACACACTGTATATAGGTTAAACTCAAAGTAAGCTACGTTCGTCTGAAGTCATTATATAGTTCAAATTAGAAACTGCGTTAGTTAACCGTAGGACTAGTTGACATCACCCTAAGCTGAAATAATCCAAAGAACTTGAATCAGTGTAAGGCAAATGCAACTTAGAGAGGAGATAAAAATGCCTATTTGTTAAGTCTTAAAAATATAATAAAAACAGAACCAAACATACCTTGTGAAACGGCGTCTTTGGTAAAGATTTTCACTATTTCGTCGCAATATCAAAAACAAGACCACTAGTAATCTCTTACAGACACCATTACAAGCAGTGTAACAGAGAGACGACGATGCTGGACTCGGCTTATGAGCATGATGCTCTTCAGGTTTTCCATATTGTGTCCCTCGGTACGCCGCGAAAGTTTTCTTTCTTACACGAAAGGTTAGTGACCCGGTCATGAGTAAGATCCAGCGCGCCAATGTCTTGTGCCATCGGATAGAATACCGTAGGATCTTGGACCACCGATTTGGACGCCTCATGTTTTTGGACCACCAAACTTTACACACCACCTATGTTTTTGAACCACCGAACGCAGACTCTCAGGTTCTTGGACCACCAAATTCAACCACCAGTTTCTTAACCACCAAATGCAGACAGTCCCATATTGTTTTTTAATTTTCAAAAATTGCTAAGAAACAGAGTCTGCATTTTGTGGTTAACAACCGAGGGTGGGGTCTGAATTTGGTGGTTCAACAACCACAACCTACAAGTCGAACTTGGTGATACAAAAACATTGTGGATTTTGTCCACAATTGATTGATTTTGAATTATGTCCCCGATGCTAGGTTATAAACGTGAACCCGTGTTCTTGGGTTACCGGGCAGATCACGGGTTCACGTCTATAACCTAGCATCTGGGACATAATTCATGGGATTAAGGCCGATAGCAACTGTGACTTATAGTGGGCTACAAATATGAGATACCTTAAGAGCGCGACACTATTCAGCAGAGTCGCGGATCATTGACTCTTGGTGTGACAAAGTTAGTCGTTTTCATACCTAATCTTATCCAAAGGTTTATATATGATTCGGCCTAAGATTTTAATAGAAATGAAACACGAAAATCATTTCATTGCTGTTGTCTCATTATACAGATGAATAATTTTATCCAGTAAAGAGCTAAACTTTAACAAACAATAATTTTTGGTTTTACAATTAGCTACTGCGAGAGCCGTGATAGTTGCGTTTGGCATGTACGAACAACTAAATCATTTAATTCTTTTAGGCATAGTTTTATCGAACGACAGTTTAACAATTTGAATTTTCATTGATAAACGATTATTACCCGTCACAGCCCTCGTGCATGAATCTGTTCAGCGATAGCTGACGCTGGAAGCTCGTCATGGAAGTATGACTGTATAGATTTGGTCTAACTTAGTTCAACAGTACAACGGCAGTTGCCATATTTCGCATTATTTGAGATTTTCGCGATTTCAAAATATAATTTCTACATTTCTATATATCAATGATTTATATACTTGCGTTTATATACATATACATTTTATATGTATTTTAATATTGGCGGCAAAATATTATATGCACACAATTCATAAAGGCTACCATAAGGGTAGGTATGGTTACCATATAAGTGTGGGACCCCCAAACTATATTGACACCACTGAGGTTCCCACCTTGCTCCCACACGAAAAATGTACGTGGAAGATTTTACAATTATGAGCAAAATGAAAAAATTGTAAGGAAAAATTGGGGCAAACCGTCAAAATTATGAGGAAAACAGGGGAGACTTTGGAAATTTTTGGTTACCTTTAGCCTATTGCCCGCCGTGGCTGTTCCACACTTATATGGTAACCTTCACCCCATTTAAACCGACGGACTTTATGTGTCTATCATATATATAATGTATAAATATTATATAATAATATATTAAATATTAAATATATAGCGTATATATATGCTTATCGTTTTAAATACATGTCTGCTTCCGTAATAATGCGTTTAATGACTCAGATGGGCAACAAAGCCAAAATCTGTTTAAATTGCGCCTTAACCCATTAACTGCATGGAGGGTTATCATGAAGAACCCGAGAAAAGAACGTTCAGCTCAAGTGTTGAACCCAGAATACAGACGTGAAAGATGTTACTACTCCAACTTGTCAGCAGTATGATTTACATTAAGCAATTCTCATGTATTAAACTGAAGATGTGAGATAGAAGGCATCATATCTTGTAATCGGGATTGTCAGAAACTTGCCAGATATGATATTAATACTTATCCCTGTAATTTTTTGAACATGTAGAGGATATATCCGAAAAAAATTTGCTGGGATTATTTAACTGTTTCAAATGTATTAATCATCATAGTAATCGGTTATGTCTAAAATATAATGGGCTACTACCTGCTGCCTGTTAGGTAAATATTCTATGAGGTATATATTCCTGTCCTATAGCAGTAGCAATTTATGTTTGATATAGCCAAGGGTTTTCAATGAAACGGTTAAACAATTATTGCTGTAGTTAAAAGATTGAATGTCAGCAAGTTTGTGAAATGAGAAAAGAAAAGTTAATAAGTAAAGAGAAATATTTAATTGTACGAACCAAGCAAACTTTAGGTTCTAAAATCTACTTTAATTACCTGCAAAATGATGCAATCCATTAGTGTTCGCGAATCATTAATGGATTTTAAAATGTGCATAAATATAAAACAAACCATGAGTTTTAAAAGGTAGTTAATTTTTGTATAGCGGCAAGAATGCTAAACAAACTATAAAATCAACTCAACATTGTTATGTGTAGAAAAGTAAACCAGCTGCAATAACCATTAAAATTTTTTTAATGTTGAACTGAGCTACGATTTGCTTCAAGTCTTCGTAAAATACTAAGTCTAAATTCTCGCATTCAAAAGATTAAACAATTAAGAAACGGTGTATTAATTAGTCTAATAGGCACTGCATCATATATAGGTATACATACATACATACATATGTATATATATATATATAATTTGGAAACAGTTACAGGGAGACACAACTAAGTTTTATTGCAACGTATCACTACTACACAAGATAAAACCTCATTATCACGTGCTTGCTACGTTTATTTTTAAAGATATGGTCAACTCGTGACTTAACTAAACAAGAAACATGGCAAATATAATGATGGCTATAGTGGTTCAGGAAAGAACGCTCCATAACCTGCAATTGACTCTTCTTTTAAATCAAGCCGTTGTTTAGCTTGTCACGCATTTTTGAAATATCTACTTGTGAAAGCACAAGGTTAAGTTTGAGCCAAAATTACTGTATTAAAACACTCTCGACTGTGGATGATGAGTGTGACTTAAACTCACTCTGAGTAAAGCTCATGACATCAATAAGTAACACCGCCTATTGATTTCTACCCTAGAAAAATTGAGATATAGGGCCATGGGTTTATTATATTAGAAGCCAACTCGTTAATAGTTTGAGGAATCCCGAATGCTGTACCAAGGAAAAGTTACACATTTACACCAAATATATTAGTAATACATTTAGATTATCAATTATACTACACACATCAGGAGGCGCGTGAGACCTTGAATCAGAGCGAATAAAATCAGAGTTCGGTTTTTAAAACTATTGTAAAGGTAATAGCTAGTCTTGTTGCGATATAATGTTATGGTGCAAATATTGCGGCATTCAGAATAAGTTAATTTTTTGGAAATTAATAAACTCATTCTTCTGTCTTTGAATAACAATGGTCTATAATATCATTAAAAATGTATAAAAAATATATAAATACGTTTACAAAATAGAAATGTTCAGCAACTGATCCTGAGAGCTGAAATAAGTTCATTGATTTTCATAAATCTTTGATCCTAATAAAATGAATGCTACTGAATGGCAGAACAATTAATGAGCTTTAGAAATTTCTAAAATGAAATTAATTATTTATTACCACAATATTTGTATCACAACATTATATCGCACCTACAAATAACCATCGTGCTAGAGATTTTCAAGAAAAGAAACCAAATCTTATAAAAAAAAAGTTGATTTTGTCACCGATGACATATAACAAACAGCTGTGTTGTCAAATTATATTTTTGTCCTGTGTTTAAACATGAGTAAGAACAACAAAATGTTGCGAGTAGTAGAGATGAGAATTTCGGCTCGAGCCTGTACTCGAGCCGTCTCGAGCCCAAGCCCAGCCGGCAGCAATTTCTTTGGAGCCGGACTGAGCCGAGCCAAAAAGTTTAACTTCCGAGCCGATCCGACCATCGGTCCATTTCATCTTTAGGGGCCGAACGTTATAACATTACAAAAAAGAATAGGTTAGAGCGGGGGGTTCGGGGGGCGGTAGCCCTCGATTTAAATTCAGGCGTAGTACAAGGGTCATATAGGGACCTTAGCTTAGGCTAAGACTAAGGCTTAGGCTTAGTATATCGAGAACGGCAAAGCATGTATTTTACTTCCGCCCCTAAAGGTTACATTGGCCCGAAATATCTTTTTTAGTGAAAATAGTACAAACACTGGTATCTGTGTATACCATATTAATAGTTCGGGAAGCCCACGGTCAGTCTATACGTATGCCATACAAAGGAATATGTACTATAAATGTGACCGAGGCAATAGTCTGGCTGTTTGTTGAATAACCAGACAAGACATAGTTTAGACAAAACATTGTTTGACTCAGCGAGCGAGACAAATTTTTGCGTAGTGTGAGTCCGTTTTGACTGAGTATGCCTTACAGTGGGTCATAATGAGCCTAGTTTGAATGACTTTTTGACTTGGGCAAGGACTGGGTCAGGTGAGTCAAATTTTATTCAGCCTTTTTACAGCGTACATATAATCTACCACTTTGGCAATGTCACGATATTGATATTATCACGTCGACAGCATGTATTTGTGGATGCAGTGACGCCAGGTGCACCAGTTAGTAGATGTGTCATGTCGCCTACACCAATTCGTGGAAGGCGCCGTGACAGCTCATCAATTTGTAGATGGTTTCGCGACTGTGTCTATTATCAGCGAGGAACTGCAATTTGGTGACCTGGAGTTTGCAGCTTCCAATGAGCATGTAGTGAATGTGAGTTCCGGTAAATAATGTGAATCTTGCGTTAAACTGATACTGTGCCGCACCTTGCAACGATACGTTTGTATTTTAATCATAGATTCTTTGACAGCACTGAGCTTTCATCAAAAGCTTTCTCGATAATTTTATCGTTGGGAGCCCCTAAAGGTGTTTTGCCCCTTGTTTGTATGCATGGACAGCCCCAAAGTCACCATCAAGACAAAAATTTGAATGGCGGCTCAATCGGATGACTTAACGGACTAAACGGACTAACAAGTGAGCGAAATAAGCAATGGCAATCAAAAATGACAAAGCATCGGCACGATACAAGACATGCTGCAATCTTTGGGGTTTCCGGCTTGATAACAGATCTCATTAGTAGGTTAATGCAGTACCGGTCACAATCAATACTTTATTCCAATATGACGCCTATCCTTGCCTACAACAAAACATAGCATGCGGCTAAATTTATCCCTGGGTGCAAAAATTGCGAAAGTCGAAATCTTCTGTTTTTACTAAATTAATGTTGCCAAATTTTTGCTAAAATTTGTTGGGTATCATAATCACAGATTCCTTGATGACGCGTAGATTGGTCTTTAACGTAGGAGCGCACGTTTGTCTTATAGTTTCCAGTGTAGATGCTCAATTTCAATTTCAATTTTGATGACTTAAAATTTATACTGGTTTTACTTAAGATTGTAAGATTTTTGAAGTATTTGTGCTATATAGTGTGATGGACTACGCTATCCAATCGCAGTTTGTTATCATACAGACAGCTGAGACGTAATTAGTACAAACCAAGACGATTGCAGTGTCCCGTATATAGCGTGTTTGCAATTGCTTTATATTATAACATAGTTGCTATGATGGGATCCTCCCGGGAACATGGACATTGTCGTCAATAGCTGGATACATTGCCCAACATAAGCGAAGCATTAGTTTGTGTGGTGTGATTTTTTAGCCCCAGAACACGGGTCGAACCTAAAGTCAGTAGTGCAAAAACGGGATGTGGTAGCACATGTTTATGACATCGCCTGCTACGTACCGCAGACACTCAATCAGCGAACCTAAAAAATGTTATACTGTTACTTCAGCGAGTCTAATATTCAGGGCTCGGGTGTCTGACATCTGACTTTACTGTCAAACCGTAGCATTCGCTGTCGGCCTTAGTGTACTTAACCATTTTGCAGGAGCATCTTCCACTGATCGTAAATGCTGTGCAGTTTGTTGCAAAGATTAATAAATTAAAGAGCGAACTCGTTATTCACATATTTTAGATTACATACATTTGTGAACTGTGGGAGGGGGTACGAACCCAACGCCCCACACCCCTCCTGTGGCGATGTCCCTGCACGTCAGCTACACCAATTTTCATCTACGAGCTTTTAGAGCTGAGTTGAGACAATTTCGTAACGAGCCGAGCATAAAGTAAAATGGTTCGAGCCGAGCCGATTAAAGCTGCTCGATCCGTGCCGAGTGTGAGCCGGATTAAATTTGAGTCGAGCCGAGCCGAGCCGTACATGAAAAATTCGGCTCGTTGTCACCTCTAGCGGGTGGCTACATAAAGTAAGACTGTTGTCGCTAATAATATAATGTGAAACCATCATCAAAAGTCTAGATCTTTTTAACATTCCGATCATGACAAGCAGCTGAAACCGCGCCGAAACACAATAAAAATATTTTTGTGCTTTGTCTGTCTTGCTGCTTTCTATTTGATTAACTATAAAACGCAATTATCGCTCGACATTTTTGGTTTGCGCCAGCCAGCTGCGGTCCACGCATTTTTTAACAGTTAAATTTGTTCTAATCTTGGCAAATCGTTATGGTGTCAGCCTGAACGTCGTGAAAAATTTCAATTTAATTACCGTATTGCGAAAATTGATGACAAGTATTTTACTGTCCTAGTTGACTAAGGCAAAGGGAAATGCTTGAAAACTGAATTATTGTATTTTGTATATAAAATACGGCATTTTTTTACATTTTCCTTTACATAAATTTCTGTGACTTTAACTGTGCACTAAATACGAATAAAGCCATAGTGCTACACAGCTAATTTAAGTTTAGCGTCAAACATTCGAAATAAAATATATTCATAGCAATTTCAGCTACCAAACTTGTAGAACCTGTAGTATATATACACGAAATTATGTGTTCCCCAATTTGTGCAAAGGACTGTTGTCGTAATTATTTCGCACTACAAATTTCCTTAAAATATGAAAAAAATCTAAACTAAAAATAGAAAAATTTTGTAATAATACTTTGTAATAATATTTTAGTATTAATTTTGTAATAATATTTTGTAATAATAATATTGGAACCAAATAATTGGGGTCCGATTTTCAAATTTCTTCAATAAATTTTCCAACACAATCCGGAATTCGGAAACAGCTGGAACTTGTTTTCTTTCCTAACCTTTTGGGAAAAACTAATTAATTTCGACGTTTGATACAAGGAACTATTTTTAGAAGTTCAACAGAATAGTGTTAGTACAATATCCTGCGTGTTTAATTCACTCACAAGCGAATCAAACTTAGTTTCGAACTACTATCACGTAGCAAACGTATATATTGCAATGACTCATGTTGAACTTTTGAGGCACTCAGATTTTCCTAGTTGTTTTAATTCTAGTGACAAAATCTATTGTGAATTTTAAACGAATTTGAAGATGGGAAATGAAATATCAAACACTGCATTACCAAATATTTGATACCGATGGCTATTGAAAGATCTTTTCCAATTCAAATGACTTCTAATATCATAAACATTTTTAAATGCTGCATTGAGCTACAATTTGCTCAAAATTTCGCAAATAATTATTAAATTCTGAAATACCATTTATTTTCTAAACTCATACAATGTGCTAGCAGCTAATAAACAGGGTTTTAAAAGACAAGGCACTCAAGAGTCACTTTTACGAAAACTATAAATAATATGGGAAAGCAATAGCAAAAATTAGAAACTGTCACAGAAAGACACAGCCAAGTTGTATAGTATCGTCTCACTGACGCAATGTGTAACCTCATTATCACATGCTAGCTACATTAGTTTCCAAAGATAAGATCGACTTATGAATTTAATAAAAGAAGAAATATGGCACACATTTTATGATACCTTTAGCGACTCAGCAAAGTTTGTCTCTCTTTGCCTGCAATTGACGTTTCTTTTAAACCAACCTGCTGTTTAGCTCATGATATAAGCATTATTTAAATGAATGGTCACTTGCGCACGCATACTATGCAAAACTGCATTGCTACTGAAACAAAAAAATTAACGCATTCAAACACGTGGTGGATAATAAGTTCGTCTTCTAATCACGTCGATTAAAACTCATTATATTAGTAACTAAGACTGCATAAAATTTTGTATTACACAATTAATTTCTTAGCTTGAAAACTAGAGATAACAGCCATCGCTATGTAAGAAGTCGCACATCATTAATAGTTTTAGGTACTAATCAGAAATACGAATTAACTTTTTATACTTTCACGTAAAAATGCAAGGCCAAATTAAGCTGACGGACGTAACATTATATATTTAAAAAGGATAGAGTAGTAGTAGGAAAAATGCCGGTTCTGGACCAAATGATTAATGACGTGTCAAATTTTTAGGGGAAATAATGATTAATGACTCTAGGTCACGTGACCTGTCAAAAATGATTAATTACCCTTATATAATAAATACATATACATATATACGTGATTATAATAATGTAGTCCCCCTCAGCCCATGGACCTGTCAAAAGGACCTGTCACAAAGATTAATCACCTGTCACAAATTATTATTTACCCATATATAATAAATACATACACATAATTATGTAATACATACATATAATAATGGTACAATTCTACCCACGCATTAATTGTCATTCACTTCAACAGATAAACGTATATACATTGGAATACATGCAAATATGTAAATAAATTTATAAATATAAAACATACAGGTTTTATTTATATCCCTAACTACTGAAAGTATTTGATTAGGTATAGGTTCATAAATTTTCTTAAACAGTAGGCAACTTTAAAACCTAATATAGTGTATTATCTTAGCGAATTACTTTGTTTAATTTTTTAAAATAAAAACGGTAAATAACAATAGCAAACTAAATGCTTGCCCTTAAATGTGTGTTTTAATAATGTGGTAAACTAAAACATTACTTTTTGAGTTTTCAGTGTGTTTTCTCAGTAATACTTACAATTGGCCTGCGGTAACGTTTCTAATACATACGCATGTTAACTTTGGTCACCAACAACAAGTTTAGCAAGTATATAGTGAACTGTACAAATATGTTTTTATCGTTAAACTTGCTTAAAATGTGTGCTCAACCTTAAAATTAACAACTTATCATAAAATTTTGCTAAAATGTTACAAATTTGTAAAAATTAGCCCTAAGCAATTTCTTCAGCATATAAATGAATGAAATTCATTAAAACTGTCAGTCTTGTTTAAAGTTTTGCGTTTGGTTTCTCTTACATTAGTAATATTAGCTTAAAGCGCTGAGTCTGGCCTTATAAGACATGCCTTGTCCGACGGTAAAAGACATCTATTGTAATAACTTGTACTTTAATCAAAGTATTTAATCTCATGTGGTTTTAGAAGCTGGGGTGGTAAGTATTTTTAAAGTTTACACATGGACAACATATGGTGAAGTATGAGGATGATGTGCTATATTAGGTAGAGCGAAGGCGGTTACGGGTGTTGTCGTATCTTTGCACCATGCGCACCCTATGATCCGCTCAGCTAACAGTCCCCCATCATCCTCGGAGGTAGAAGGCATACCAACTTCACTCTAAGGCTAAATCATAGATGCTTCTCGTCTCACCTGGGACGTTAAATAGCGGAACGCATTTTTTAGAGTCTGGCATCAGGTATGCTGGACTAGGGCTAGGATTACCACTCTTTTTTGTTGCTTGTACCAATCCAACTGATACGATTGCCTGCTCTGTTGCAACGTGTTGGGACAGACACTTCGAGCCGCTCACATGCCATCTAAGATGCAACTGTCAGTTGGTTCCCAAGCAACATAAACACGCATCGCACTTCGATTCGAGTTCATATTTCCATACAATAGTAGTAATATTAAGTTAATGCGCTGAGTCTGATCTTGCAAGACATGCCTTGTCCGGTAGTAAAGGACTCATATTGTAGCTAATTTACTTGTAATATATACTAAGGGTTTTCATATATGTTAAGGGTATGGCTAAGTTGGCATTCAAATTAAACATCACGAATTGTTAAAATATAATGTGCGGGGTGTATCGCTATCCCATTTTAAACACGACCACTGGTGCAGTTACTTCTTTCGACGTTTCCTGGGCAGTTCCAACAACTCCACAGAGGGTGGGAATGTATCTGGTACATCCATTCCCAGACCCTCCTGCTCGCGTAGTACACCAATCTGCCGTTTCAGCTCACGAATTTGTTCTAATATAATATG
>JASANE010024896.1:0-19230 GCA_030248225.1 Trileptium ribeirensis | reverse complement strand
ATATGAAATAGAAGAAGTTAGGCCTATTTTAGAATTTAATATCTGATTTTGGCTAACTATCCTCTAAGAATTGGCTATTACAGCTCAAAGAAGCCTGTGTTTGCTATGACATTATCCTGATGTCGGTAACATCAACCCATTGGTACTAATATTATTAGTATTACCGGAAATCAATAATCTTATACAAACAATAACCGGGATTACCAAAAGTTGAATCGAACGTTTTAACGCTGAGCTGCGTAATAATGCTGGTATATAGCCTGCTGTACAAGACATAATTCACAAAATAAATGCAAATTCGGTTTATTTTAATGCTATTAAAAGTAATTAAGCTAAGTAAGATTATAACCGGTGTGAAAATTAAAGCCAGATATTTGCGAACAAGTTATGTGATGACAGAGAAATTATTGCTGGTTTATTGGCCCTGAAAATGTGGTTTTTATTTGATAAATTCTACTAACCGAAGACCCTAAGGCTGTTGAAACAATCTCAGTGTATTCCAACACAGGTTGTCAAAACTGTGAATTTTTACTCAATCAGACCGTTTGTTATCAGACTATAAAATAGTAATAAAAATAGCAATTTAAAAGTTTGATTTTTGGGGTTCAAAATGTTCAATCCATATATTTGGCCATACTACGAAGATATATGTATAAATTTTTGTATCTATTTAGCATTAATATTGTTCACAATGTACGGAAGAATAGACAAATCCGCATATTGGTTCCATAATTATTCTTGAAATAATTAATATGAATTGTTAAGAATTAATGAATAAGAATTATTTATTCCAGAATCCTGTATTATTTAAATATGATGTGGCAATAGAAATTTTAGAACTTCAAAAATTATGTAGAAGCTCCGAAAACTTGCAGATAAGTAAACGATTTTGTTAACTTTTATTGGAATCATCCAATTTTTCGGTTATATTTCTGCAACTTTTATGGTGTTTCCTAAAAATATACATAACTTATACATAAATTAAATAACCTATACGACAAGCGACTATCTTAAAATAAAGAATGGAAATCCTAAAACAATTAACGTTTACACGTTTTCTTATTAATTCTCGAATTGCAAACATCTGTAATTTTTCATTTTCTCAGAGCAAGTTTTCATTGCTAGATGCAACGAGTCCGAATAATCAAAAATACCATTAGATAAAGCTGATTTAAACGGGTTCTTGAACGTTGGTGGAAATATATATCAGATATATAAGTGGTTTTATACCTATTTCTGATCGTAACTCGTTTATGCATCATTTACCTTAAGATGTGTGCAGCATGGCCGGATTTTGTCACAGTCTGCTGCGGCTCTAAAGTCATGCTTGGATACCCGCTATCAGCCAGTGTGACATTTTTGTGCCGAGTTGATCCTACAAATATATTTAGCTAATAGTAAAGCGAGGATGATAAATTGTCACAAGGGCCGGAATCGGCTCTAAAAGCCAGAAATATATGACGACTGTGGCAAATCGCGAAAAAATGGAAATTAGTGATATTTCTGGTCATATATTCGCAATACATCCTTCCGGTTACAATAGCATAATTTTGATACATAAAAGAGCGTGATTTACATAGCTACTAGGTTAGACTGTAAAAGGCGCTTAAACAAAAATTTTGAAATTAGCGGTATTTGCGTATTTTTTACATGCATTTATGCGTCTTACGATAATTACTACTAATCTTGCCTTTTTGGGCCTAGAACGAAATATTTTCCCTTTAACACAATCTCTAAACTGAATGTAATAAATATTTTTTCAGTAGTCCGTCCCGGCTATCAAACCCTGAGACATAGCCACTCCGGTTCGTAGAAACATACTAGCATAGCTTAGCTATTTATTTTATTTATGAAGGTCCGGATGTGGCTGTGCCTTTTTGTCACGAGGCGGAATAGGTTCTGTGACAGAATCCGGCCGGCCCTAGGTGCACACATCTTAAGGTAAATGATGCATTATTTTCCAGTGATGTTTTTATCACTTGTGTTATTCGTCATTTTCTCTTTTTTTACTAACTTGTACAGTATAAGGCTGGCGGAGGGTGTTGTAGTCACGCTATTTCTTAGTGGTTTTTTCTCTCGCAATGACGGAATTAGAAAGGTATGAAAAACCCTTTGACCTGCATCACCCAATTCCCGGTTAAAACGATTTACTACCAGTACTACTGTCACCTTCGTAGCTGCAGTATTATGCAGAACTATTTGTTTATGATATCTAAATGACGAGAATCTTTGTCTACAACTCGAGGAGTTGAATATTTCTGTTTTTAAGATCATAAACAATGGAAATTAAGCTGAACATTATCTTAAAATTAAACCTAGTGTAAGCTGAACGATAATAAGTTCTACATGAGTCGGTTATAACTTCCATGAGAGCTGATATTTTCGGTTAAAAATTTTACAAATGTTCCAGGTGGTATATTTTATAGGTTATCTGTTTTCTTTTAACACGGGTTATGGCATAGGTGACCATGGTGGGAGAGATTACCCACTAATTGTCGGTCTGCTTTCAAGCCATATGGACACCCTCCTCCACCCCCTTGAAAATTTTGATTGATGAAAATGTGGCAAGCATTCGTTCGGCTAGTCTTCCCTACCAGCGACTGTATTAGCTCGATTTTTTTATAGATTTATGACCACTTATTGAGACACATGGAAGAGGTTATATGGATAAAAAGAGCTAAGCAATATTCATCAAGTATAAGTGCACTGTGATTACAATACAGAGCGTTTACCTTGTAAATGCTTTTACTTATCAAAATTTAATGCGAAAATCAGCACAAATTTCCAAAGAACATCAATCATCCTTTTCCGCATAGCGTCGCATAATAGTAAACAGTGTTCATTGCGAAGTGACGCGCTTATTCAAGTTGTTTGTCATCGGTATTGCGTTTGGATGTGCCTTGGTATTACCTGGGTTTGTCAGGTTCTTTGCGAATATTATTAGCAGCTCCTACTGGTGTGCTTAACGTACGAGGTTCGCAGCCAAGCGATTCGGCTTTAATATACCGATGTTGCTAAAGTTTTTCGGACATAGTTCAAAATAGAATTTAATCAAGTCACTGAAAAGGTTAATAGGCAGATCTCGATTCATCTACACAAAATGACATTTTGCGTTCCTCCATAACAGTGGAATTTCTACAACAGCCAACTATTTAAAGACACCCCTATTCCACTGTATATATTAATCAGCTAACAGATATTTAACCGTCGGAGATCTTATGGTGCCCTTGTGGTTTTAGAGCAAATTATTATGAAATTTTATATATTTTAGCAATATAATTAATGAAATAAATTTGCATATCGTATTATATTTGTTGTTCGATTATATTTGAGGATGTTTATTTAGCACATTCATATCTAATATATAAATATATATTATAAACGGTTTCATTATTGTGATTACTGGATTATCAGAGCTTTTCATGCACATAGTATTAAGTTACAAAATATACATTTAATTTTAAAACTGGTTATATATTTGTTAAATATAATTTATTTTGAAACACCGTTGGGCTTTTGACGTACTAAATTCAATAAAAATACGCTATTTTGTATCGAATCCACAGCTTTACCGAAGGAAGTAAAACACATTACACCATTTTCCCAAACGATATTGTCACCTTAATTGTATGTTTTATAGCTGTTGGCTATAGCCATACTAAAAGCTGTATCGCTGACGGTCTAAACGAATTTATACGCGTTTCTGAATTATTATCTTGTGGCAGCTAATACAATGGCATTTTATTACATTGCTAGGCATTAACATTGTCATTCTGGTTTTGCTTCTTGTTTTTATCTCTCGTCTTTAAAATTATCATTAAAGTCCGTTTTTTACAACACATTGTGGCGTTCACGTTATAAAACGCTCGCCTAGAGGAAGATTAATCATTGTGTGGTCAGGACCATACCATGGTGCATGGTAGTCGGAACTCGGTAGGATATATTATGCAGCACAACTAATCGTGTCGCGGACACCATGTGCATACACTATGCTGTTTTCAGCATCCTAAATTTGTATAGTTGTTTGAAAAAGGCGAGAAAATTAGCCAAACGAAATTATAAATTAATAGGCTAATTGATTTTATCCCATAAACCACACCGCTTAAAGCTTTGCATAGGAATTGCATGGACAAAGCTTGTACTGCATGTATTTCATAAACAGAAAAAAGAACAAGGCATCTTTCCAAAGACTTTCATCGCCGCTAGCTAGAAGTCTACTATGTCCATGACACAATACATAAATGCTGATGGTGCCCCAAACACTATATATTTGCTTAGAATATATTGTTTGTGGTATATTATATCGGTACTATCATAAATGGATTATCATAAATGTATGTATGCCGCATCAGCGGAATACTGTGTCGAAATACTGGCTAAGTTGATAGGACACTTACTTGAGTTTGATTCCACATTTTCGAACAAGTACAGTGGCATTGGCAAGTCAGATTTAACAAATAATTTTTATAGTTGGCTGTATACGTACCGTATGCATGTTAATCCTGAAATTCTCATTTAAATTGCGAACGCTGAAATAAAAGATATATCTTCCAGTCTAATCATACTTATGGTCGTGCATAAATAACGCACTTGCATAACCTACGCTGTGCCAATTAACGCAGTTTAAATGCATTTTTCAAGTTTCTAAGCTAATTCAAAATTACCTAACACGAATTTAGCAAAACTCTATTTAAACAGCTACTAACTTGAGTTAGACCAAATAGATCAAGACCGGATTAGATGTTACTTTTGTTGCTTTACTTTATTATTGAATATGTCAGTTTCAGTCAAGACTTCACAACACTCGTATTTCAACATTAACTATAATGCATGATTTACCTTAAGATGTGTGCAGCAGGGCCGGAATTTGTCACAGTCTGCCGCGGCGCTAAAACCATGCCTGGCTGACCGCGGTCAGCCAGTGTGACAGTTTTTGGGCCGAGCCAGATAATACAAATATATTTAGCTAATAGTAAAGTGAGGCTGATAAATTGTCACAAGGGCCGGAATTGGCTCTAAAAGCAAGAAATATGTGACGACAGTGGAAAATAGCTAAAAAATGGAAATTGATGATAGTTATGGTCATATAGTCGTGAAACATCTTTCCAGTTACGATAGAATTTTCATGCATAAAATACCATGTTTTACATAGCTACTAGGTTGGCTTGTAAAAGGCGCTTAAACAAAAATTTTGAAAATAGCGATCTTTACGTATTTATTTTGCCTGAATTTATACGCTTTGCTTTAATTTTACTATTAATCTTGCCTTTTTGGGCCTAAAGCGAAATATTTTCGAAGTAACACAATCAACGCGTCCCGGCTATCAAACCCTAGCTTACTTCTTGGCTCGTACATATGAGCAGAGTGTAAGCTATTTATTTTATTTATGAAGGGCCGGATGTGGCTGGGCGTTTTTGTCACGAGTCGGATTTGGCTATGCGACAGAACCTGGCCCTATGTGCACACATCTTAAGGTAAATGATGCATAAGCATCCTACTTCCCTAGAGGTATTGCGCCAGAAGCAAAACGCCGCGACGAAATGCATCGTTCATAGTTAAGTGCGTGCACGAATTGCACTTTAATAATTTAAGCTACTGGCTACTGCAATGACCATGTTGTAAGAAAACAATATTGTGATTGCATTATGTTATTGCAAACATAACGCAATCAATAGCATAAGCTAAAATATTGCGGCTACAATAAACATTGACTTTTATTGCACCCACAATAACAGAAGCAAAAATATTGCCGCTACAATAATATTGGTTTGTATTGCACAACCGCAGGACGGTCGAGTTATTGCTGAGTCAGTTGGTATTGTAGCAACAATATAATGCTCGCCGAGTTTGATAGTGGTGTCTCATCCAGTCTGATATTTGTGCGACCCTCTAGTTTGATATTAGTGCCCCATACAGTTTGATTTTGGTGCCCCGCTCCAGTTTGATATTGGTGTCCCCCTACAGTTTGATATTGGTACGCAGTCCGGCTTGATATTGGTGCCTCCCTCCGGTTTGATATTGGTATGCCCCTCCAGGTTATTATTAGTTCCCTCCTTCAGTTTGATAGTGGTGCATCCTCCAGTTTATAATATTGTGCGCCCGGCCAGTTTGGTTTTGGTACCCCCTCCAGTTTGATATTGGTTCCCCCTCCAGTTTATATTTGGTGCGCCCGACCAGTTTGGTTTTGGTAGCCCCTCAAGTTTGATATTAGTTTCGACTCCGGCTTGATATTGGTTTTCCTCCAGTTTGACATTGGTTCCACCCCCAGTTTGATATTGATGCCCCCTCCAGTTTGATATTGGTGCCCCCTCCAGTTGAATATTGGCGCCCCCTTCAGCTTGATATTGGCCCCCGTCAGTTTGATATTGGCGCCAACTCCAGCTTAATATTGGGCCCCCTCCAATTTGATATTGGTGCCCCCCCACGGTTTGATATTGATGTCCCCCTCGAGTTTGATATTGGTGCCTCCTCCTGTTTGATATTTGTACTTCCCTCCAGTTTGATATTGATGCCCCCTTTAGTTTGATATTGGTGCCCCCTCCAGTTTGACATTGGTGGCTTCCTCCAGTTTAAAGGAATATGCAGCATTCACATTAATTTGCGTGCGGCAGCACCATAAGTATTTAGGTGCTCTATAAAATAATCTGATACGCGCAGAATTGATTGAAAATTGAAAACACCTGAACCTCGTCGGTTTTAAACCCACCGAAAACAATTGAAAACATACGAAGTATTCTTACTAGTCTCTAAATAACTAAACCTTCTTATCCAACATACCGAGTAACCTATGCATAGACCATTCTTCATGTGATTCTTTATGGTGATTTCCATTTTTGAGGCGAAGCCTGTGTCACGAAATGTGGCTGCGAAACACTGGTACTCGTATTGATAGATTTGGCAATAAACCCCTGAAAACCGGTTTTTCTGCCATTCTGACATCAAAGATGGTATTAGAGTTGTTTGCTTTTGTGCCTTTTCTATCAATCAATGAAAGATAATTTAAAACCCTAGGTCACTGTTCATACACTTAAATCAATATTCAATAAAAGATAGTTTAAAACCCTGTTCATACACTTAAACTGTTCATACACTGGTCACTGTTCATACACTTAAATCAATATTCAATAAAAGATAGTTTAAAACGCTGTTAATACACTTAAACTGTTCATACACTGGTCGCTGTTCATACACTTAAATCAATATTCAATGAAAGATAGTTAAAACGCTGTTCATACACTTAAACTGTTCATACACTGGTCACTGTTCATACACTTAAAATGACGCTCAATAGCACAGTGAAACACGATTTTTGACGTACATTTTTGAAAAGCTTAATACAATTCGTTTAAAACAAAAACGTCTTCAACAATACAACTAGATTATTTAATTTGAAATTATTCTCAAAAGTTTTTGCTATACATACGGATAGTGGAGAGAGGGATTATCTCCTTGATACGTCGGAGCCCCTTTGTAGCGAAATGGTTCACAACTCGCATGTAACCTGACTTCCGCTCAGGTCCCTAGCTTCCCCTTCCGTATCTCATGCGTGCGGTAAAGTTTTAGCTGGAAAAAAGCAAGAAAATTGGCAAATGCTAGGATATTTTTGGGGACCCGAAAATGTCGAAAATTTATCCCTGCGCCAGCATAGGAACCGCCGACCGGCTGACTCTACTGGAAAGCCGAAAACTTCCCTACACTTTCCAAATTACAGGCTATCACCCCTGGGACCTTGGCTTTCTGTACGGTTTTATAGCTTAAACCAAGCCGAAATGCTCAGTGAGAAATGGTTACATTTAGTCAAAACAGATTGGCCTTTTAACTCATTTGGCCCAATTTACGGTGGGATACAAGTTGAAAGGTATTTTTAGCCACAGGAACTCTCAAGTACGTTATGTCGATCGACAAATCAAATGTTGAAAATTTTTCGCTGCTTTATAAAATATACAACACAATAATAGCACAACGTAATACACTAAAAGCAGCGCGGCGATGATTTTTAGATCGACAAATCGAACTACAAATCTTTGATTTTAGATTGCCAAATTTTAGATCGACAAATCAAATAAATGTTGAAAATTTTTCGCTGCTTTATAAAAGATACAACACAATAATAGCACAACGTAATACACTAAGAAGCAGCGCGGCGATGATTTTTAGATCGACAAATCGATCGACAAATCTTTGATTTTAGATTGCCAAATTTTAGATCGACAAATCAAATAAATGTTGAAAATTTTTCGCAGCTTTATAAAAGATACAACACAATAATAGCACAACGTAATACACTAGAAGCAGAGCGACGATGATTTTTAGGACTTGTCTAACCAAGAGCTGAAACGCAAAGCAAAAACTGGGGGTGCTGGGAAAAAATCTGTATAAACCATCTTACAAACGTTGTACAATTATTGTCCACACTGGCAACCATGGTTTAATACACATACATGCTTCAACACCTTGGTTTATTTTCGAGGGTCGAGCTACATGGGTGTCCACACACATATTCGAATACCCTCCATCCCACCGGTGTTTGTGCCTACCGTATAGGATCCTCTTTTTATTTATCCAACAACCAGAAATAACGGAAAATTTCAAAAATTACTACATTTAAAACAATTTCTGAATTTATGGGTTATTGTTTGGTGTAGAACCTACCCCCTCCCTCGGAGTCCCGCCGTTCCCCCTGATAAGTAGCGCGAACCCATCAAGCTGCGAACCAACTTCGTTCCTACCGCGTGCTAAATGTGTCCGGAAAATTTTGGTAAAAAAGCCAAAACTAGGGGAAAATTATCATAAAGCGGGGAAAAAGTTGCAAAAATTAAGACAACTTTTGCGTTTCAAAAAATTTGGACAAATTTTCCACCTCTCACAACCCCCGCCGACGGCTGATCTCACAGTTGGAGAAGCCAAAGGCATTCCATTCGAGCACGCGCTATCCCCCACTGGCACTATAGACGTCGCGCATGTATTGTTTAGAAGCTCACAGTGCATATCTATATACAAAGCTAATACACTGCCTTAATTGCATTCAATATCGTCTTATATGAATTTTCATCGTGTTTTTTATGCTTTGAATCGTACTCAATCTATGCCAATCTATTTTGACGTTATGCTGATATATATATTGAATTAAAGCCAAAAGTTTCTTTTTTTAATTTTAAACATGAATTTTTGCAGCAAATACTATGGATTTAAGCAGATGTGATGTGTTTCGCGAATTTAACAATGAAGCTTTCCAATTATATTTCCAAAGCCGTCGACATACGTTTTCGCACTGAGTTCGGTATCGCTTTCATATCATTTTAGATACGGTAGGATTTAACTGACATTATATAATCATTTTGTTGATAAAATTTGAAATGTGAACATTTTGTAAAATGTATTTATTTGCTCTAGATTAATTAAAGGCTAGCCTTTGTGCTATTTTATCGCATTCCGACTCGCAATATTTGTGTTCGTAAAGAAATTAATTGAATAAACAGTCGTATATGCTACAGAAATTTCTAATTTTAGTAAATTTATAACTCAACAAAATGTGAACAAATCAGGTGTAGAATATGTAGTTTTGATATTACTATTTCTCGCTAACGGTACTGTCACGATTATATCAACTAAGCACAGTGTTATATAAATATGTTCTACTTACGATACGAAAATGTTAAACTGACAATTTCATTGTTTACCAAGCTTTAGAAGTGTGAACATAACATCTGGAACGATTTTGGCCTGTAAAGCGTGTTTTCGGAATCGGAACAGGATGACTTGCTATACTGCAAGACCAGGATAATTTTAAACAAGCATAATTGCAAACAAGTTATGCTGAACTTTTTTGACTTACTAACTGTTATCTGCGAGCGATCTCGAACATTTTCCGCACAACTATAATAATGCTGGTGTTTACTATAAAGCGTAAAAATGAATCACAGTGTTCCCTGCTGCATTAATGTGACCATGCGACTACGATAAAAGTCGGACAAAAATGCGAAACTGTATCTATACTGTGATGAATCGCACTGACATAGACAAAAATAATTACAGTGTTCCTGCTGAATTAATGTGAGCATGCGACTACGATAAAAGTAGGACAAAAATGCGAAACTGTATCTATACTGTGATGAATCGCACTGACATAGACAAAAATAATTACAGTGTTCCTGCTGAATTAATGTGAGCATGCGACTACGATAAAAGTAGGACAAAAATGCGACAGTGTATCTATACTGTGATGAATCGCACTGACATAGACAAAAATAATTACAGTGTTCCTGCTGAATTAATGTGAGCATGCGACTACGATAAAAGTCGGACAAAAATGCGAAACTGTATCTATACTGTGATGAATCGCACTGACATAGACAAAAATAATTACAGTGTTCCTGCTGAATTAATGTGAGCATGCGACTACGATAAAAGTAGGACAAAAATGCGAAACTGTATCTATACTGTGATGAATCGCACTGACATAGACAAAAATAATTACAGTGTTCCTGCTGAATTAATGTGAGCATGCCACTACGATAAAAGTAGGACAAAAATGCGAAACTGTATCTATACTGTGATGAATCGCACTGACATAGACAAAAATAATTACAGTGTTCCTGCTGAATTAATGTGAGCATGCGACTACGATAAAAGTAGGACAAAAATGCGAAAGTGTATCTATACTGTGATGAATCGCACTGACATAGACAAAAATAATTACAGTGTTCCTGCTGAATTAATGTGAGCATGCGACTACGATAAAAGTCGGACAAAAATGCGAAAGTGTATCTATACTGTGATGAATCGCACTGACATAGACAAAAATAATTACAGTGTTCCTGCTGAATTAATGTGAGCATGCGACTACGATAAAAGTCGGACAAAAATGCGAAACTGTATCTATACTGTGATGAATCGCACTGACATAGACAAAAATAATTACAGTGTTCCTGCTGAATTAATGTGAGCATGCGACTACGATAAAAGTCGGACAAAAATGCGAAACTGTATCTATACTGTGATGAATCGCACTGACATAGACAAAAATAATTACAGTGTTCCTGCTGAATTAATGTGAGCATGCGACTACGATAAAAGTAGGACAAAAATGCGAAACTGTATCTATACTGTGATGAATCGCACTGACATAGACAAAAATAATTACAGTGTTCCTGCTGAATTAATGTGAGCATGCGACTACGATAAAAGTCGGACAAAAATGCGAAAGTGTATCTATACTGTGATGAATCGCACTGACATAGACAAAAATAATTACAGTGTTCCTGCTGAATTAATGTGAGCATGCGACTACGATAAAAGTCGGACAAAAATGCGAAACTGTATCTATACTGTGATGAATCGCACTGACATAGACAAAAATAATTACAGTGTTCCTGCTGAATTAATGTGAGCATGCGACTACGATAAAAGTAGGACAAAAATGCGAAAGTGTATCTATACTGTGATGAATCGCACTGACATAGACAAAAATAATTACAGTGTTCCTGCTGAATTAATGTGAGCATGCGACTACGATAAAAGTCGGACAAAAATGCGAAACTTGTATCTATACTGTGATGAATCGCACTGACATAGACAAAAATAATTACAGTGTTCCTGCTGAATTAATGTGAGCATGCGACTACGATAAAAGTCGGACAAAAATGCGAAACTGTATCTATACTGTGATGAATCGCACTGACATAGACAAAAATAATTACAGTGTTCCTGCTGAATTAATGTGAGCATGCGACTACGATAAAAGTAGGACAAAAATGCGAAACTGTATCTATACTGTGATGAATCGCACTGACATAGACAAAAATAATTACAGTGTTCCTGCTGAATTAATGTGAGCATGCGACTACGATAAAAGTAGGACAAAAATGCGAAAGTGTATCTATACTGTGATGAATCGCACTGACATAGACAAAAATAATTACAGTGTTCCTGCTGAATTAATGTGAGCATGCGACTACGATAAAAGTCGGACAAAAATGCGAAAGTGTATCTATACTGTGATGAATCGCACTGACATAGACAAAAATAATTACAGTGTTCCTGCTGAATTAATGTGAGCATGCGACTACGATAAAAGTCGGACAAAAATGCGAAACTGTATCTATACTGTGATGAATCGCACTGACATAGACAAAAATAATTACAGTGTTCCTGCTGAATTAATGTGAGCATGCGACTACGATAAAAGTCGGACAAAAATGCGAAACTGTATCTATACTGTGATGAATCGCACTGACATAGACAAAAATAATTACAGTGTTCCTGCTGAATTAATGTGAGCATGCGACTACGATAAAAGTAGGACAAAAATGCGAAACTGTATCTATACTGTGATGAATCGCACTGACATAGACAAAAATAATTACAGTGTTCCTGCTGAATTAATGTGAGCATGCGACTACGATAAAAGTAGGACAAAAATGCGAAAGTGTATCTATACTGTGATGAATCGCACTGACATAGACAAAAATAATTACAGTGTTCCTGCTGAATTAATGTGAGCATGCGACTACGATAAAGGTCGGACAAAAATGCGAAAGTGTATCTATACTGTGATGAATCGCACTGACATAGACAAAAATAATTACAGTGTTCCTGCTGAATTAATGTGAGCATGCGACTACGATAAAAGTCGGACAAAAATGCGAAACTGTATCTATACTGTGATGAATCGCACTGACATAGACAAAAATAATTACAGTGTTCCTGCTGAATTAATGTGAGCATGCGACTACGATAAAAGTCGGACAAAAATGCGAAACTGTATCTATACTGTGATGAATCGCACTGACATAGACAAAAATAATTACAGTGTTCCTGCTGAATTAATGTGAGCATGCGACTACGATAAAAGTCGGACAAAAATGCGAAACTGTATCTATACTGTGATGAATCGCACTGACATAGACAAAATAATTTTGTACGCTCATAAAAGTAATTTTAGGGAAGTCCGTTTAGAATGCTTTAATATGCAATTTTAGGAAACTAAAATTCGTAACTCCGGAAGAAGTGTGTAAACTACGAGAGCTTTTTGGCTGTATAAGATATAATTACACTGAAATAATTATAGATTTCGAAACTATTATAATGTGGAGGGCGCACCAATATCAACCTGGACGAGGGCATGAATATGAAACCGAAGGGGGCACAGATGCAAAATTTTATCAGGGCAATAATCAAACTGGAGGGGGCACGAATATCAAACTGGAGGTTCGCACCAGTATCACACTGGCGGGGGCACCAATATCGAACTGGAGAGGGTAGCAATATCAAAATGGAGGGGCACCAATACCAAACTGGAGAGGTGGGAACCAACTCCAAAAAGTTTTACAGAATTGCGTTATTACTTTTGTGATTTCAAATATAATAAGTAAACGTTTGTGATACGATAGAGCACAATTTTTTAAAACAACTGATACGCCGACAACTACAGTATGAGTGATAACTCGAAAAGGCTAAAACTTGTTCGAATTGGAGCTGATAATTACGGTCGAAATGAACAGTCATACGACCGAGTAGTACACGAGCTAACTGATATAATTATGAAATTTAAAAAGTATGAAACTGTATATGTCGTACCTAAAAGCTGCTCTTACTGTTGGAAAACTTGGAAATGGGACGGTATGATAACAGATGTTTTGAAGAACCGAACTGATATGACATTGCCTTATATGATACCGACGCCGAAACGTATCCGAGAGGTCAACTACACAAAATCATATTTCGGAATTGAACATGTCGGATTTTTGGTCGATAGACGCATGGCACAAAACGTTGAAATATAAGTGTCATGATTTGATAAAATATTAGTTTTTCGTTGTTTTGGCACGTTTTATTGTTTAAATATTCTTAAATTTCACTGTCATTTACAAAAAGGTTGTGTAAACCTAGACACATGTAGCAGGAACGTACCTATCTACTTTATACCCTAAAGGCACTGTACATGTTTCATCACATTTGAACCTTGACTCACTCACAGGAATAGCTTAGAAAATGTACACTGTTTCATCGAGTTGATGTATAAGTGAATGTTGTTTACCATTTGTGCCATTATTATCTATATATATAAGACAGCGTTCCCATTCCAAACCATTCAGAACTATCGACATACACCTTTGGAAGGCGCCAGGTGAGGAATTTAGGCCAAATGGTAGGTCAATGTATTAGTATTGCCCATCCACAGTGACGAATGAAGTTTTCTCCTTTGTTTCGGTATCTAATTCTAGCTGCCAAAATCCTTTATTAAGGTCCAAACTTGACATGAATTTTGTATTCCGTAAACATCCTAATATATCATCTATGCGGGGCAGCGAGTACACGGCGTGTTCAGCGAAGACGTTTAGTTTACTAAAGTAGACGCAAAGGCGTAAAGTGCTGTCACTCTTGGTAGAGCGCACTATGGGGAACCCCGAGGTGAGTCAGATGGCATAATAAGACCTGCTTCAACCATGTTATTCAGATCCTCTCTCAAGGGTTCCCGTAGCGAATGGGTAACACGGCAAGGTATCTATTTATCGGTTTTGCATCCCCCGTCATCCTATGTCGATCGGTGTATCGATGCACAAAACTAAATCAAATGGGTGTACGATAAAGATGTCAGTATTTTCGGAGATGTTTGTCTTTTGTTGTTTAAGCTCGTAGGAGCTAAGACTGGTGTTACCTAAGTCAATTTTACTTAATACTTGGATATATCGCTCGGTATCAATAGCATTCTTTTGTTCTTTAATTACCTGCACTACGTTATTTCGAGTGACCCCTATATTGTTACATTGCTTAGTATAGCGAGGGGGGCCCTAACTGAAGCAACCGCTTATTACTGTCATATAGAAGCTCAACATCATTATCGTCCAATACCTCAATATGTCCTATCGTTTGTCCCGCGTGTATGGCAACTGGTACGTTCCATAAATTCATTACTGGTACCGGGATCAAACGCTGCCCAGTAAGCACAAGAGCATGAGCTATAGCAATGCTCATGATTAAAGGCCCGCGTGGAGTTGAGCCATCTCTGTGATGGCGTTGATGAATAATTCAGTGTTCGGTGGTACCTGAGTACATTTTCTCTTCACAACGTTAATAACAGGCGGCCTATAATCCCCTTGGTCGGCGAAGGACACTGAACGGTTCGCCGCTCCATTGGACAGATCTAGACAGCGGTCTTTAAAGTTTATTACCTACGTATGGCAACAAAGCCATGAAATCGGTGCCGAGGATACACTCATAAGGAGTACTGGCTGACCCTTGAAAGTCGCATTGCGTGCTCAGCGATCCTATAGTGATGGGTCCTTTTACTACTCCGCTTCAATTCCTGTTGTTTAGCAGACACAATCCTGGTGGTATTTGTATCGCGAGGTACTAATCCTAGGCGTGCGGCTAAAGCTTTGGACATGATTGAAACATCGGCACCTGTATCTACAAGTGTGGTAACCGAGGTACTAAAAATAGTCGCATTTATAAGTAGCGTAGTGTTGCCAGCTGTCATAACGTTCAGTTGTCTAGTAAGTACACCTTGGGGAGGTCCGCGACGCAGCTCACGAGTGGGCGCAACGAATAATTCGTCGTCATCTATAAATGTAACTTCTTCCTTGGATGAGGTATGAGACGTCTGTAATCGAGAGGATCGATGCGGGACACGGTTAGGCGTAGCGGACTCGCGCGGTGGTGCCGAAGGCGTAACAACAACTTTGGCGATGCGGTTTTCGTTAAGTGAGTGGTGGTATCCTCTTCAGGTGGAGCACTCGGAGAGCGTGTTCTAGCCCTAATCCATGTAATTTTTTTAGGTTTGCTATCTGTTTTAATCAGTCTCCCACGGCATTGAAGCCACCGGAGGATATATTATTCTATTTAGGTGAAACATTGCATTTATTGATGCAATCGATTAATCTGACCAAGCTGGTGATAAACGTCACTATGAAATAGGGTGAAATTCATGTGTATTCCAAGGCTGCGAAATTAATCAGCTTGCGTACCTGTTCCCTGGCTATTTGGGCTACCCGCCAATTTGTGGCTTTGGCGTTATCAAGTGAGTTCCAAGTTAACTGTTTATGTGTGATACTCTAGAGCCGGTCAAAAGTGATGTTCGGTCCGAATTTAATTGTAATATTATAAGGATTTAGCCTACTAGTTATTACTGTTGACACTACAACAATTTGTGTTTAGTTTCCGTGCGGAAACCACATAACTCTGTTAGGTGGCACCTTTATGGTTTTACCCAGAATCAAATGAGCAAGCTGCCTACGGTTTGTCAGGATAACTTTGGGTTCACTAGTTCTTGTTAGCGCACCATGGATGGTGGTGTGCACGTCGGTGTCATTAGCAGGAAGATCGATAAGTGAACTATTACTAAGCGTGTGCTTAATAGATTCGGGCACATGCTTGCCAGCGATAAACAACTCTAAGCAATTAGTACTATGATGGGTAACATTTCAACGGTCCCTGAGAGTTTAACGTCCGACACTCCGGGCAATGATTCGTTTAACTGCGATTAATTGATTTTAAGTGACGTGTTCTGGTTAGTAAACGTTAAGCGTGATTAATATTGGACGTTTCCATGAGCACATAATCTTATCGGTTCTCTCGCAAAGGTTCCTTTCCTGTTTTATAACAACACTAGTCGCGAACCGTACGCGTCATGGCTTTGGATCTTTCATCCACAGGCCGTGGCGCGGATAGTTAGCCGGTCCAAACGGACTAACATATTCCGATTTCCGAGCAAACAAGTAAAACACTGTGATTGATTTTCTTAATCCTTTTAGTTCAGCAAGCTTTATAACACAAGCGGACTCAAACATGGACGAAGAATTAGACAACAAGCGGCACGAGTAAGGCAACGGTAACAGCTTGCTTCAGAAAACCAACAGGGTTCAACGCTAAGGAATGAGGTTCGGCAGCGAGATTCAGGAAGGAGCAAGGAGCTACCAGGAACACGACCCGGAACACCAGAATTATTGTCTTTTTTATTACCCAATTCTATCGACGTTCGGCTCAGCTATGGGCTTGGAGACAACTACTGATAAGTTTCGAAAGTTCGAAATTCGCTCCCATGTAACGCGCCGCGCGCTACCAATATTCGATGAAAACATGGGAGAACTCTTCCTGACATGGAAGGCATTAATCAAGTAATAGCGAAGGAGTGGGGACCAAAGATAAACACTCACAAAACACATATTAAAGGGAGTACAAAAGATAAAAGCAATTTGTTTGAATTAAAGCTATACAAATACTGTACAAATCAATGCATGGTTATAATAATTAAGTCGAGTTGCGAACATTAAATTGAATACGAGGTAAAATCAAGACAGGTTTAATAAACGGTAATTCCACTAATTTCGCATAATGTTCCTAACGCGACTTTCCTGCCATCCTTACCGTAGGCGTGAGTATTATAATAGCTCCTAACAACTACTGCTCACGCGGCTCACCAATCATGTATGCACTATAGTGGCCATTCAAAGTTAGTTCGCGGCAGCTACAATTTGATATTCTGGCCGGAGTGGGTCGCTCCCAGTTTATGATACGCTCTGTATAAGCATTACCTCTTGTTATGTCTTCAAACTAAAATCTCCATAGTTTTGTGGTTATACGATAATCCATAACGCACAGAGACAGGAACGATGCTGTGCTGAATGCGGAATAGTCGTCCCTCGCTTCCAAAAACGTTGCAAATTTGTCGAACCAATGGTCCTGTTTGGAAAAAGGAACTTCTCGGCGCGTCGTGGCTCCTGGCTCTGAAATTTGTACGCTCTTTCATTCTAAGGATTTTATATCGCCCTCTCCGCTACTGACTAGAAGCTTGTTTGGAGATGATCCCTGCTCCAGTTACGTAAGTTCTGCATCCGTGCCTTGCAATTTCTCATCGCACGGGCCATACCATTGAATGATCCACTCTACGACAACG
This sequence comes from Trileptium ribeirensis, assembly GCA_030248225.1. NCBI lineage: Eukaryota > Metazoa > Nematoda > Enoplea > Enoplida > Thoracostomopsidae > Trileptium > Trileptium ribeirensis. The sequence goes on along the minus strand of JASANE010024896.1, from coordinate 1,334 downwards.
AGGATTGGTGGCCCTCATCGAATTTAGTTCCTAGTGTTACTACAAATTTTACCTTACGTCAGCGTCACTCTGACGTCGCTACCTAACCTAAACCGGTTTTCGTTATGCAACGAAAAAAAAGGTTAAGCTCTATTTCACGCCGTGGGGGCGCAACCTGATTGAACCCCCGTCTCCTCGTTACCTGTTTATTGTGTTCACTACCTAGGAGGTAATCCAGTTAGGACCTGGAAACACGACTCGCAATACCTTAGAACAGTGCTATAATCAGTCAGAGTAAAAACTAGCTCGAAAAATATCGAATCAGTGTCGTACAAAATGAAATTTATGTTTATGGTAGATTATTCTCTAAACTATAGCATAGTCGCTGGGGGCGCGATTTCGAGCATCTTTAGGGGTCGCATACGGATGCTTCAGGATTTTGGTTCGAGTACAGCGACTCAATGGTACCCGGTAAAGTAAGCAGATCGACACTCGCTTGAGCTCGTTAGACTGCTTAATGGATGGGCTACCGGAAAACGTGTAAAACTCCCATCGGTTGGATTCCAGTAAGAGATGGGAAGGGTCGCAATGACAGCAACCGATTGATTTCGGAGGTCAAATGAAACTATATGAGAATCTTGTCGCTGTCAGCAGGCAATCGGAAGGACGCGACGAGACCCTATGGTGCCAGTTAATTATCTGATGGTATGCCAATTCTCGCAACACACTCGGTTCCCGTAAGAGATGCACTGTTTACGATAACGAAAGATCACAAAAATGCTGATTTGACAAAGACAATTGAAGAAAATGATCAGGTTTGGGAATTCCCGGTATTGTAAGGCTCCCCACAAAGATTAGAACGGCGGGGGATTTCTTCGGAAAAGAGACAAAGGGTACACGAGGATGTTAAAATCAAATATAATAATCATACGTAACTTTATAGAAAATATGCCTATTTATGAAGGTCTACCAACAGCCAAACTGAGCGTAAGTAGCGGATGTTTTGCATCATTCACCGAGAAGGGTGTGAAATTAATTGCAAATCAATTGGCTTGGCTAAATGTAACCAAGTTGAGGTATCAGCTCCAATTCACGAATCATCCGCCGTTATTGACAATACCGACAACTCACGATCCTAATTCCATTACAAAACAAAACAAAAACAAATAATCTCAACTCCCCGTCTAAATGTAACCAAGTTGAGGTATCAGCTCCAATTCACGAATCATCCGCCGTTATTGACAATACCGACAACTCACGATCCTAATTCCATTACAAAACAAAACAAAAACAAATAATCTCAACTCCCCGTCTTTTCACTCTCTTCCGTTCATCAAATATAACAGCTTCATCGC
>JASANE010024894.1:0-10343 GCA_030248225.1 Trileptium ribeirensis | reverse complement strand
GCTGATAGGAACGTACCATCCAAAAAAATGCTCGTATAGTTCTAATTTATATTGTTTGGTTATAAACGCTGCTTAACATAAGCGTCATAGAGGCAGAATCAATTTCATCAAAAAAGCAATATGGAAAAAATAAAAATAAAGGTACTGTATAATTAAATGTAATTGCTGTGATACTTAAAAAAATGCATGGTACTTCGAGTAGGATTGCAGCAGCAAGTAAAAAAATGTTGTTATAGCTAGGAACAAAATGCGTTGGGGGAACAGACAAGCTAAAAAAGTTTTCTGGAGCCTTCTTCGTTTGCTAATTAAAAATTGGGCTAGCAGGGTGGATAGAAATATTTAAAAAGGCGCTTCAACGTTTTGATAACAGAAAGTACAACCCAATTTTTCTTTGCTGCACACGCATCAGCACCTAAGATAGAAAAAAATCAGCAATATGTTGGAAAAAATTTTGCCTCAGTGTTATGTTTTGAAACACCAAATAATTATCGAGACGTGACTAATCACCCCTGAGTGATGGGAGTTTGTTAACAACAGGTGTTGTTCTTTAGGCTGTGTCTACTGCGAAACGCTTTGTAATTTCGATTTGAGGCGCACATCATCTAAAAAAATCACTAATAACCACGCGACCGCGGTTACATGGGGGAAATACTTTGGGAGCAACGCTGATATAGCACTGTAAAGTTAAGTACGTCGCATTATCATAATACCTTCTTTGATAACTGAAAATTTTTTTTTGATGGTCCAACAATGTTCCTTAGCACGCGATCTGGGGTACGGGGTGAGATCAGCTTTATTAAATCCACTGAGTATAGAGTACCAAATTATATGTCGTACCGCCGCGTTTGCCCAACACCTGTATGCAGTTACTAATCATTTGAGTCGTTAAAAAAATTTTTTTTTACAAACTTGATTTCCAACAAAAAAAATTTAATGTAAACATAAATCACAAACTTTTAGCATTTCATAGATGTTAGATACCACACAATATTTACATAATCTTCAAACAGTTTAAAGCGACCAGAATATTGACAGCAAAGTACGTAAAAAATATGTTTTAATTAATAGGAAATTTAACAAACGCTAAATGTATGTTACTTACAGATGCAGTAGATTTTAGGAAACATTTTCTGCACTTCAAATGATCTAACAAAATTCTATTTTTGGAAATTAAATGAAGTTGCAGGTACCGAAGTGTCCCAGGTCATGCGATGGTAGTCCCTGCCGTTGACACCAGTTACAAAGCATGAGTTGAAGGGACTTGAATTTGAATTATTTTAATTGCCATAAACATTTAATATCCAGCAAGTAGTATGGTTGTGCCGGAACTCTTGGAGTACGTTGTGATTAGATAGTTTGAGGAAATGAAGTGGTATGGGCATAGCATATCCTCGTCTCGAATAACAATTTCCTAATATTGTAACATCAAGCGGCAGATTCTATACAGATCTTTTAGATGGCATTTTTGATTTTTACAAGCTCTAGGAGTGGGCGGCGTTGATCTTTAATAAGTTCCGTAAAGATTATTTTTAGTCTTGGAATATTTGGAATTTAGTTTCTCAATATTATTACTGCATAGCGTATTTCAATTGGCTTATAACCAATTTCACTACATAATTTCATCGTCATCTTGAGTCAACTGTCGACTTGGAGTTGCTGGACGTTGTCATATCAAACCTTGAGGAGATCAATATAAGTAATTATTACCCAGTTTGCACATACATATTTAAAAAAAAGATGATTGCCTGGTGGCGGACAAGTTTAATTCATTTCAACCTAAAATGAACCTGAATTCCCATGCTGATTAATTTTACTCCGTGAACATGAACTTTTTTGTTAAGGCTGCTGACTGAGGTTGTGAAGTGGAGGTTTGGACATTTTGTCGGTTAACTGTGAATCCAAAATGGTATATTAGGCAGCTGACAAAAAGAGCAACCCTAAGAAATCAGCCGTGCGATGGAATCACATGATGATTGCAGGGATACCAGAAGTGATGGTTTAGAGTTATGAGGGTCAGGGTATTCGTCTATTTGTCCGAAGGAAATGATCGGAACTCTTCTGGGTAATGCCGCAAAAATCGGTTGAAGTGTTGTATCTTGTGCTGCCAGCTATATGTTCGACGTTAGGGAGCGTTGAACGTTGTGTCAACTCTATAACAATTTATCGCAAAAAATTTAGATGCTTCCTAGGAATTGCTGAGTTGGTTTGTTCAATTAATTATTGATATGCTTTTCATTTTCATTGGCCGCTGAGATTTCGTACGTATTTTGTCGCGATAACAACCTCCTTGTTAAAAATAGTATGATTGTTGTTAGGAATGCTATTATTGTTATGCTGTATTGTTTGGGGGAATAGATGATTTCAAGTGTCGCTTGGTTTGCCATGCGCTTGTGCGCTTCTTATATTGATACATTTTGACTTAATTGATCGTTTGTATAACACGGCCTAGTTTATTCATGGTACTCTTGCTGACCAGTCAGCCATTGATTATATTGTTTTGTTTATAACAAGTGGTATGACTTTTGTAGAAACATGTCACGTGTATGTATTTAAACTCTGCGAATAACTCGCATATAAAATATTGCTGTATGTTCATTGTCAATTGAGGAATAACCATTGCGCTCAGTTTCGACATCTTGTGACAATTTGTATATACAATGTTCAATTTTTTTTGCGATATAAAATTGATAGAGTTGATTCAAGTGTACATATTTAACCGGCTATATGCGTTGCATTTGTTGGTATATATCAGCTGATATGCATGTGTGAGTGTCATCTATACATAATGCGAACTCTTGTGCGCTGTTTTCTGAGGAGGCACATGGAGGAGTTAGGCATGTTTTGGCTTCGACTGTGTGTTGAATTATAACCTATATATATAACAGCTGAACATTGCTTAACATTCGCGGCCTCGATGGCTGGTTTTCGTATTAGCACTTTTGCTTACCTTTATGTACGATATTAAGCTATAATTTTGTTATAATAATTTTAGTCTTCCAATTTTTATTGCTTACGTTTTTGTGACGCAAATGTTCTAATACCTATAATTCTATATAGATAGTCGAAAATAGAATTTGTATGTATATATTATAGGTAACTGATTCGTTTATCCCACTTTGTAATTCTTCCTTATTTATAATTTAAAGAGACTTTCTCATGCGGTTTATAGATTAGTAAGACACATGTCTATTGTTCATTTAAAATATTTAAAACCTTATGATTCTTCAGAGTCGTTTAATTAAAATAAATTGCTGTAATTTTTAGATCATAATCACCACGCTATCGCCTTGTTATTACATACTTGTGCTTCAATGTTTTTGGCACAAATGCCTGCCCGAATAGTTATTGCTACTTCATATATAATCAGAAATGTTGTTTGAAACTCTTGATGTTTTACCAGTATATACAACGTTGTATGAGAATCGTTGCACTCATAATACACATCTCTTTACACTGGACACTTATTTTATTTAATTTATAGTTTTGATCTTAATGATCTTTCATCATCTTGGCATTTGCTCAGTCGAACCCTTTGTGACCTTTACCTAAATATGAATTTGCATGTATATATTTTGCATCAAATTATTCATGTTGTTCTTAGCTTTTTTTCTGTGTGGTCTTAGCCTAAACATTCATAATCTTAGGCTGCGCTCAGAATATTATTTCCATGTGTTTGGTTTGGTTTTCTCCCGATTTAAGAAAATACAATTTTTAATTCGATTCCTCCAAATATTATGATGGTTCTTTATGTTAGATACACAGACTATATAACAATGATTTTTTCATTATTCCCGCAAAACACTAAATGCATATAGTGTTTTATTCACTGTGGTCGTGTTTGTATATATCCTATATACCTATCTATATATATGGATATATACTGTACCAACTTGTATTCCAGCTCCAATTTTTATTCTTCGATCCTTTTCCGTATTGTGAGTTGCATTGTGGCGTTATTGTGTTGACTGATCACCGCGTATGTTATCATGGTGTATTTTGAAACCCTAGATGTTTAATAGTCTGAAATTGTCGTCTGGATTTCTGCGTTTTGCATATTTTTAAAGGCCACTTAAATTTGTAATTTGATCATTCATTATAATTGTTTGCTCTGTTGCTAGGGTCTCGTCGGTGGAATTCTGTGCAAATTTTCACAAAACGAAGGCTGGATTCCGGTGAATAAAAATTTATGGTAAGTGAACCATTGTGTAATGTAACGAAAAACAAACAATCGAACGCTAGGATTTTATGGTGATATCAACACTCTGGACTTTGGGAATGTCCGACTGTCGTTACGAATAGCAATGAACTCTGATCCTTTAATTCAACGTGCAGCCCCAAACTCTAGTACTCCTCAAAATGCTCAATCAGGTTGGCCTCTTAGTATTCAATACTATCACACTAAATACGGCTTAACACAAAATAATTCGGAATATAGACTGTAGTCCTCGACAAACTCCTCAATATTTGATGAACAAAACAAACAAAATACACTGCAATTACGTATCATACAAATGATGAACCGTTCAACAATCCCCAACAATAATAAAATAATTCTGTTAAAACATCGCTAAAGCGAGCAAAAGCTCATCACAAATGTTCATCATAATATCGCAGTGTCTCTATCTAATCCTTCACACAATGTCTTTGTATCGCCTTAACGTCCACGATGCGCGTGACTATCCGCAATAATCGTAAAATAATAGGATGCTGAGATACTGCTTGCGCGATTGACCGATAAGCAAAAATGCGTCAGTGCCGTAATATAAATGAACTGAAGTCCAAACTCTTTGAGCTGCTAGCGACCCGGTGATACCACCGCAACTTCCAACCCACGAATTTAATATTGACTTACGATAAACGCAGAAGTGTGCTAACGAAACGTACTATCAAAGAAGAAACTAAACGATCACGCAATATCTAGTAACTTGAAAGTCGACGAACAACAAATGTGCCGCTCAAACTGACGAACTCTACGACTGACGAATGCGCCTCTTCAAACTGCGTACCAGCTTATATACATAAATTTTAAAATGTCAAATTCAAATTAATTTAAATAATGGAAGGATTTCCAGACAGGTGTTTTCCACAGACGATGAATAGTATTCAAATCCTACCGCCGATAAATAATTTTCAAAACTGTATAATCCAGACGGAATTTATAACTTTATGATTCGAATAACTTCTAAGTATCGAACCTTGCGCATGATACAAAAGATTCAACCTCACTATTTGCAGACAAAAACAAACTTGCACAAACGTAGGCGACAAAGTCAAACTAAAGTGTATTCATCGATTTGAAACATTAGTCGAATTCCAGACAGAATTACAAATTTAAGTGGCCTTTAAAAATATGCAAAACGCAGAAATCCAGACGACAATTTCAGACTATTAAACATCTAGGGTTTCAAAATACACCATGATAACATACGCGGTGATCAGTCAACACAATAACGCCACAATGCAACTCACAATACGAAAAGGATCGAAGAATAAAAATCAAAGCTGGAATACAGTTGATAAGTATATATCCATATATATAGATAGGTATATAGAATATATACAAACACGACCGCATGATAAAACACTATATGCATTTGACTGTTTCGGGAATAATGAAATCATTGTTATATAGTCTGTGTCTAAGCATAAAGAGAACCATCATAATATTTGGAGGAATCGAATTAAAAATTATTTTCTTAAATCGGGAGAAATGAACCAAACACATGGAAATAATATTCTAGAGCGCAGCCTGGGGTTATGAATGTTTAGCTAAGACCACACAGAAAAGCTAAGAACATGAATAATTTGATGCAAAATATATACATGCAAATTCATATTTAGGTAAATGTCACAAAGGGTTCGACTGAGCAAATGCCGAAGATGTGATGAAAGATCATTAAGATCAAAACTATAAATTAAATAAATAAGTGTCCAGTGTAAAGAGATGTGTTCTGTATGCGTGCAACCATTCTAGGACAACGTTGTATATATCTGCTAAAACATCAAGATATTCAAAACCACAACATTTCTATTATATATGAAGTAGCAATAACTATTCGGGCAGGCATTTGTGCCAAAAACATTGAAGCACAAGTATGTAATAACCAAGGCGATAGCGTGGTGATTACTATCTAAAAACTAAGCATATTTATTTAATTACAGCGCCTTACGTAGAAGAATAGAAGGTTGAATATTTTAAATGAACAATAGACATGTGTCTCACCAGTCTCAAACCGCATGAGAAAGTCTCTTTGATTATAAATAAGGAGAAATTACAAAGTGGGATAGCAAACGAATCAGTTACCTATAATATATACATACAAATTCTATTTTCGACTATCTATATAGAATTATAGGTATTAGAACATTTGCGTCACAAAAACGTAAGCAATAAAAATTGGAAGACTAAAATTATTATAACAAAATTATAGCTTAATATCGTACATAAAGGTAAGCAAAAGTGCTAATACGAAAACCAGCCATCGAGGCCGCGAATGTTAAGCAATGTTCAGCTGTTATATATATAGGTTATAATTCAACACACAGTCGAAGCCAAAACATGCCTAACTCCTCCATGTCCTCCTCAGAAACAGCGCACAAGAGTTCGCATTATGTATAGAGACGCTCACACATGCATATCAGCTGATATATACCAACAAATGCAACGCATATAGCCGGTTAAATATGTACACTTAATCAACTCTATCGTTTTATATCGCAAAAAAAATTGAACATTGTATATACAAATTGTCACAAGATGTCGAAACTGAGCGCAACGGTCGATCCCTCAATTGACAATGAACATACAGCAATATTTTATATGCGAGTTATTCGCAGAGTTTAAATACATAATATGTGACACGTTTTTACAAAAAACTTAATAGTTATTTTTGTCAGTAGCACAAAAACAAATAGAGAGTTTAACGGCCACTGGTTAGGTATAGTATCACGAGAAAATGAGGCCGGTGTTATAACTAAATCAATGAAGTCTTTAATAGAACGTATCGTATATAGTAGTGTATAGAAGTGACATGGCAAAAAAAACGAAGCGAGCATTCCTAACTCATCTATTTTTCCTAACAATACAGCATAACAATAATAGCATTCCTAACAACAATCATACTATTTTTAACAAGGAGGTTGTTATCGCGACAAAATACGTACGAAATCTCAGCGGCCAATGAAAATGAAAAGCATATCAATAATTAATTGAACAAACCAACTCAGCAATTCCTAGGAAGCATCTAAATTTTTTGCGATAAATTGTTATGAGTTGACACAACGTTCAACGCTCTGTAATGTTGAACATATAGCTGGCAGCACAATATACAACACTTCAACCTATTTTTGCGGTATTTGATAAAACAGTTTGGACCAGCTCCTTTGCACAAATAGACTATTTTTCTGAACCCCAGAACTGTAAAACTCACTTATGGTATCCCTGGATCATCATGCGATTGATTGCACGGCCTATTTTTGAGGGTTGCTCTTTTTGTCAGCTGCCTAATATACCATTTTGGATTCACAGTTAACCGACAAAATGTCCAAACCTCCACTTCACAACCTCAGTCAGCAGCCTTAACAAAAAAGTTCATGTTCACGGAGTAAAATTAATCAGCATGGGAATTCAGGTTCATTTCAGGTTGTCACCAAGGAAACTTGTGGGTCATGAGGAAACCACCGAGAGTAAATATATGTATGTGCAAACTCGGTAAAATAACTTACTCTGACACGTTCAACCTTCAATACTACACGTTTAGCAGCTTCAATTCGACAGTTGACACGACGATGAAATTATGTACTAAAATTGGTTATAAGCCAATTGAAATACGCTATGCAGTAATAATATTGAGAAACTAAATTCCAAATATTCCAAGACTAAAAATAATCTTTACGGAACTTATTAAAGATACACGCTGTCCACCGCAAGAACTGTAAAAATGAAATAAGTCAGCAAAAAAATCTGGCAGAAACTGTCGCACGAGGTTACAATATTTCAAAATTGTTATTCCAGGAGAGGCCATGCTATGCCCATATTACTTCATTTTTTTAAATGATCTAAGCAGAATGTACGATAAAAGTTTTGGCACAACCACAATGATTGCTATATTAAACGGTTCTGCAAGAAAAATAATTGAAATTTAAGTCCCTTCAACTTAAGCGCCTTAACTGGTGTAAATGGGATGCACTAGCATGGCATGACCTGGAACAATTGGGTAACTGCAACTTCATTTAATTTCCAAAAATAGAATTTTGTTAGATCATTTGAAGTGCAGAAAATGTTTCCTAAAATCTACTGCATCTGTAAGTAACATACATTTAGCGTTTGTTAAATTTCCTATTAATGAAAACATATTTTTCACCTGCTTTGCTGTCAATATTCAGTTCGTCTTAAACTGATTTGAAGCTTAGGTATATATGATGTATAGTCGTGCGGTATCTAGCATAGATGAAATGCTAAAAGTTTGTGGCTTTTGTTTACATTGAATTTTTTTGTTGGAAATCAAGTTTGTAAAAAAAAAATTTTTTTAACGACTCAAATGATTAGTAACTGCATACAGGTGTTGGGCAAACGCGGCGGTACGACATATAATCGGTACTCTATACTCAGTGGATTTAATAAAGCTGATGTCAGAGTGTACGAAATATTGTGTGCTAAGGAACATTGTTGGACCATCAAAAAAAAATTTTCAGTTATCAAAGAAGGTATTATGATAATGCGACGTACTTAACTTTACAGTGCTATATCAGCGTTGCTCCCAAAGATTTTGCTCATGTAACCGCGGTCGCGTGGTTATTAGTGATTTTTTTAGATGATGTGCGCCTCAAATCGAAATTACAAAGCGTTTCGCAGTAGACACAGCCTGAAGAACAACACCTGTTGTTAACAAACTCCCATCACTCAGGGGTGATTAGTCACGTCTCGATAATTATTTGTGTTCAAAACATAACACCTAGGCAAAATTTTTTCTAACATATTGTCATCGCCCCATTTCTTAAAGGCCGACGTGGGTGCAGCAAAGTATAATTGTGTTGTACTTTCGGTTATCTAAATGTTGAAGCGCCTTTTTAAATATATATATGAACTCGGCTAGCGCATTTTTTAATCAGCAACTGAGAAGGTTGAAGTAAAGTTTTTAAGCTTCTCTGCTTCTACAAGGTATAGCGATCCGAGCTATAATAACAATATTTTACTTGTGGAATTATACTCTAAGTACCATGCAGAATTTATACTATATAAGCAATTATATTTAATTATATAATAGTTTTATTTTTTTACACAAAATTTTGCCTAACTGCAGAATTTGATTCTGTCTCTATGCCGCAGACGTTGAGCAGCGTTGATAACCAAACAATATATCTTAAACTATGTGCATTTTTTTGGATGGTACGTTCCTATCAGCAAGAGTTAACATTAAGTTGACAGCAAAAAAAATTTCGCTTCTGTATGCCTATTTATCAAATTAAGACCAGTAACAGTCGTATTTTTTATTTAAGGATACACATGGAAGCCTCAGCTATAACTACTATATGCATAATATTAAGTCACGCTACTGAGACTGCCCCCCATTTTCTTGATATATCTGCCACTGTCTCAGGACCACAAACAGCAAAACAATTGAAGAACGAAATATTTTCAACGACCGTTCAACATCATAGGCTTATTTTTGAAACGTAAAAAACTCATTTCGTTTAATTTGATACCGAAATATAATAGCGAGCGAGATTTATACATTTCAAACCTGAACAGTTGAGCCTACAATCAACCGAATAATAAATAAACATGTTGTAATTTATTATATAACAGGAAACTGCAACCGTGTGCGCGTATGAGCAAAAAAAATACAAAAATAACAAAAATGCCAACTAAAGCGATTCATCATAAAGAAACGCCCGCTGATTAACGTCTGAGATAAATTCTCAACGAATCATTGAAAACACATCGAATCATGGCTTCCTGATGAGATGAGAACTCAGCCCATTAATAATTGTTGCCAAACCAATATTTTTTTACATAAAGAAATGAAAATATTACACGGAGCATAATTGAGTTATACGGCTTATATAGAACTTCAAAAGAGTGTCTTTAATAAACCGGCGTGGGGGTTAACACCATATGAAATTATACTAAACTCGGATATCAAAACACCTAACAGCGCATTGTTAAAGCGTAATTTTCGTATGAGATAAATAAAGACGTAATATTTAGTTGATTTAAACGTTCAAAACAAATCACAATTATTGGAAGAATCAAAAAAAATGTCTATTAAACTGAATTGTTTAAACCTAATATCCTTATTCACCAACCAAACCAAACTTACGAAGTAACTTATTAAATCAGC
>JASANE010024892.1:0-16017 GCA_030248225.1 Trileptium ribeirensis | reverse complement strand
GCTACGGTAGCTGAAGAAGCGTAGATTTAAACGCGCTCAATAGAAAATTACTTAGCTAAATACTCCGATCAACAAAATTATTAAAGTTGAAACAAAATATCAATGATTACATAGTTATATTACGTGTTTATTAGAAGCACTAACTATGTGATCTTTTTATTAATTTTTATTAAAAAATTGAAATTTTATTTTTGATTTTAAACATTGTATGGTGTACCTTATTCAGTACAGTACCTATCACAATCTATGTATGATTCCTAGGTGAAGCCTACACCTGCTTACTACAAGACATAAAAAAACCATGTTCATTTTTTTAGTTCAGAATTTACAGTTTTGAAACACATTTATCGCAATGAATGTCTGTTATTATCTGGGGTAAACCAACAGTAATTATACATACTGCGCGATTTCTACACTTGGTTATGAAATGCTGTCACGCGACTGCAGACTAGACAGTGCGTACTAAACTTGACAAGTGACCTTTTGACTAGAAAACAGTTCGTAGCATGTGCATGTCACCCAATGATGTAATATCAGTTCCTGTTTCATACCATGGAAGTCTTGCAAGCTCGATAATTTTCATTTTCATCTGCACTGTATTTGCCGCTGTGACAGCGTTTTGAAATTTTTAAATTGAGACGGGTGTAAGTAATTTAAATTGGTTAGCAAAATTTGTTTATCATTCCATTAGGTATTACAGCTGTACCACTTCGCGATGAAGCGTAAACGATAATACTGCATGTCAGACAAAAGCCTGAAATAATATCATGGTCCAAAAATGTCAAAGCCTGTCAATGGAACCCCAACAGAGAATTGAGAAATGGAAGAATTTCATATTATATAGTAAAATATAGCTTCAGCATAGTATCCTGAGGGCATAGCTACTGCAGTCTATATCATAGCAATACAGCTTAAACATAGTCAACGTAGAGATTCTTTCCGATCGGGCTTCACTTTGGATTTTAAAATTTAAGAATTTGCACACAGTATTTATAGGTATTCGTAGCGATTGACATTTTCGGCCACTACACCTATGAACTAGTGTCGTAGTTGCGACGGCGCTTTTAAGACGCTGTGTCGCATCCTCGGACGATATTTCAAACGAGCATTTTGCGAATACCGTGGGGTAAGTAATCAAAGGATACATTCTGGGCGATATTACGAGCAAACAAAAACCGTGTGCTAGAGCAGAAAAGAGCCATTTGACTTGCGTAAACTCCGCAGCAGTAGAGACCAGTAAGATATATGTATAAACTTCTATTCATATAAATTTATAACCTATTATATGCAGTAAGCTGGTCTAAGGTTGATATTTTTCCCTAAAGTCGACAATTAAACAAAAGTCACATTAACGGGGGTCCTAATTTATAGGTTTCCCAAAGTCCGTGTTGCGCAGAGAAGGGTAGGTGGTCCTGACGGGAAAGAGGGGTAAAATTTAGGAATTCTGAAACTCTTAATTTTCTTTTGTTTAGCTAAAATCTTTCCGTTTAGCTAAAAGCTAAAATTTTTAACAAATTTCATCAGTTTTTGCTAAATTTTTCTCAATTTTTGTCAACTTGTGCCTGTTTTCCACAGATTTGTATTTAGTTTTCTTCTTTTTCCAGGTATCATCGTTTTCTTATTTCGCACTACAAGTGGGCTAGAGCCGCCAAGGTGTAGTGTGGGGCCTCAAAGACTGTGCTAAACATTGCTTAAGGGAATGCCCGACCCTCAGGGAAGGAAATAACACCATTCCGCTATTGACACCTTTATGGGAAGGAAATAACACCATTCCGCTATTGACACCTTTATAGGAAGGAAATAACAATATTCCGCTAATGACACCTTTATGGGAATGAAATAACACCATTTCGCTGTATTTAGAGACTTCGCATGGACACGAACAAATGAATTAGGGGTTGTCCATATTCCTGTATATTTTGCTCAAAAGTGTATAGAATAATTCTATTTTATGAAATAATTACATAAAATTATATGTATTGTGTACTTGCTTGAACAAATATTAATGCTGAAATCTCTGTTTACTTGGCAAGTCGGACGCTCCGAAGCACCTCGACGCTGCACTTGAGTCGTGCGCATTTGAACCGACATACCAATAGTCACGATTGCTTCCGTGATTGGCCCATGTTTCACAATCGTATTCGAAATTGCAGTTCAATCCGCTGGCTTCTGATAACGAAATGACATCTAGGCTTCCGGTGATTTTTTTGCCCGACTGAACACTAGAACCAAAGCATCCTGAAAATAAAAAAAAATATTTACAACGATTCTGTGAGTTTCAGAACAAATAGCGTTCGCCAATTATGTAAAAAAGGACGCATGCATTGGCCCAATTTAGTTCGTTGCATCGCGTACGTTTGGTCGCGCGTTGTTATATTCTGTCGCGTTGTGAATAGTATTACGGATATATAGTGAGACCGCCGTCATAGCTCAGTGGTTCGTTTCACGATGAATCCACGCTCGACACTTCGCCTATGCCAAACATTGCTTTTGTACAAGATAAAATTGATAAATAAAATGACTTTCAAATATTCGATTTAATACCGATACTAAAATCTGATCTTCGTCAGTGTTTGACGCAGTATATTTTATTATAAAAAATTTTCAAACTCATAGAAAAATTAGTTTCACGTTGGAGCATGTGACAGCTAATGTTCTGATATGTTCGAATGTGTACATGTGATGTGTTACTTATTAGTATCGTATTAATACTATTACAAGTCCCTGCACCGCACTCTTTCTATTTCAAATATTTTTCATAAAGACATCAAAGTATCGTGATGTCTCACTACGCCAGCGTAAACAGCGTAGCTTCAATGCGTACCTTTATTCGGGCACCTGTGGGGCAGTGATAGCGCGCTAGTCTTGAAAGGGTTCGGGTTCGAATCCCGGCTGGTCCAACATATTATCTCTAGTGGAGCGTTCCAGTTTGTGGTATTGTTACAAAGTTATAGTGGATTAATTTTATGCTTTGCACAACTTAAATAATAAATGCTAATGCCATTGCTTTGATATAAATTAATGGTAGGGGCCAAAAATACCATCAGGTGCGTAAATAAAATCTAGGTCATGCCATTCTGGACATAATAAACTTAAGATTTTAGCCTAATCTGAAGTCCTTATATGAGACATACACTAAGTCTAAGCCTAAGTCGGGCGGCTATAAGCCCCCAACCCCCCGCTCTAACCTGTTTTTTCTAACGTTATATCGTAACGCCCCTTAGGGTTATTTGCGCTCTCATGGGTGATACATCTTAGCTGCGTTTGTCCGTTTAGAAAGCTTCTTTTTCAACTTTATTTCACTACGACTATCGATAATACAACTTCCTCGTACAAAAGTTTTTTCAATTATTGCAACAGGTATGTTTCGAGTTTGAATCCTTTTGTTCAATAAACAACAAGGTTACGAGGAATCTTCTTGCCGTGTTTAGTTTAGAAAAAGTGACACACCCTATCGTAGATTTGTCCATTTGACGTCATATGGTGGCCCACGGTTTTCGACATAATATACTATGCATGAATACTCATGGGGAGTAGTAGATGCGGCCCACTTTCCTGAGGTTCGAACCACACCTCGCTCCTCGGCGCAAACCCATCTGACAGGTCGTCCAACTCACCAGGCGGCGCTGCGGGCGCCGAACCCAGAGCTCCCGACCCCGCACCCACTTCCCCTGGTGATCCGGCTATCGTGCCCCAGAGACCTCGAACTTCGGGCATGTATGCATACTATGTGTGGAACAAAAATGACGACACAGTGTACTAAATATAGTGTCAATGACAATGTACACTTAAACAGGCTTATAAAACGGCATGAAAATAGCTAAACGTGGTATTGTTAATTGTTAATACATTAAAATAAATAACTAACTAATCTTCCAAAAATATTTAAAACTGGTTGAATAACAACTTTGTCGTGACTATTATTATTAATTGGAGTTTGACTTTCCTCTAACACAAAAGTTGACAATAGAGAGATACCGAGTACAACAACCAAACAGAATGGTCACCATATACAATTACTAAATAATAGTGACGGTGCCCAGAACACCAAGTCATTGACGTTGTTGTTAGGATGCACGTAGACAAAACTCCCACATTCTGTTGTAAGGATGATGTTCAAGTATGAAGAGTTTGATGGAGTCTGAAGTATCAGCATTGTAAAAATATATGTATCACTAATGTCACCGCATAAAACTTGGGATCAATAATAATATCGGGGTCTTGGATACTCAATATTCATTCTTACTTTCTAGTTTGCTGCCGGCTTTTTTCTTCTTTTTACCACCGCCTCCGCCACCAGCACATGATATCGCTAAAATATTACACAATGATTTACAAATTAAGAAATAAGATAAGTAGTTATAGATTGACAACATTGGTAAAAAAGTGATTTTCAGTTCACTTTTCCTTAAATCTTGATCCTCAGGACTGGTTTGTTTGTTTGTTTATTTATTTACCAGCCAAACTATAATAAAAAATGGAGAAATAATGCATGAGTTACCTTAAGATGTGTGCACTAGATCCGGATTTTGTCACAGCTCACCACGGCGATATCGCCCTGCTTGGCTAGCCTGAACTAGCTGTTGAGACATTTTAAGAGCCGCGCCAGGCTCCGTAAATATGTTAATTGAGTTCGAGTGGAATGAGCGAACGAAGCGAGCTCATTCTACTCGCTCGCTTCGCTCGCGAGTGGAACGACAATTTTCAATTTTGGCTCTGGAGGGGGGGTTGAGGAGGTCCTGTCTGTGTGTCTGTGTGTGTGTGTCGCACCTGGATCTCGATAACGGTTGGGCGGATTTTGATATAGCTCATTCGAACCGCAATGGTCGATTTAGGTGAAGTGACGCAGCCCGATTTTTGAATTTTTTTGCCGTGAGAAAAGTTATGGGGCAAAATGACGTCATTTTGGCCCATTTTTCGAGCACCCCCTCCAGTTTTTGCGACTTTTCTCAATAAGTACACGGGGTATGCGCAAACTAATAGGACTATTCCATGTAGCTTTACCAGAGCTTTCAATGATACATAACAAGTTTTTCAACTACTTCCCAATCTGGATTCTATAAGCTTATAGTTCGCGCCAAATTTTATATTTGTGAAAAGCGTGGGAAATGCACCTAAATGTGTGTTTTTTGTTGCTTTTATCGTCTTATATGGGGTTTATTGTGCAGATAAACACATTGCAAGTGTTAAAAATATTGTTGGGCAAATATTTTTACACTTACGGTACATATTTGGCACAAAAAAATGACGTTTTCAAAATTTTTGGCGAGAATTCGTGGGAAAAGCACCTGAATGTGTGTTTATTGTTGGTTTTAATGTCGGATATGGATTTTTCTGGGCCGACAAACTCATTGCGAGTGTCAAAAATATTGTGTGGCAAATATTTTTCACACTTCTGCTTCGAGGGATGGTTATCACCACTCGAATTCAGGCTCGCAAGCGAGCTTCACTAGTTATGGGCCAAGCTGGGCTATGAAAATGTCACAAGGGCCGGCATCGGCTTACGTTATTGAATGTATAAAATAGTTCGAAGCTAGCTACTTGTTTGGCTTACTACTGAGTTTCTTGTAGCTCGCTGTCGATAAAAATTTGTTTTCCGCAAGCTTTATTGCTATTTTTGGAGGTATATGGCTTATGCGGGTATTTAATTCAGAAATACGTGGCCTAAAATACGTGTAACGATAGTTTAGCTCCACTGGACTACAGAGGCAACTATTAAAGACTGTTATGAGTTTGCCCGGTAACAAAAATATTGACACGATATAAACAGTGGTTAGCAAAGAGAGACATACATGAGTAGTTCAAATGCGTTTAACAATGACCACCAGATCAGCTGTTATGTCTAATACTAAAGGCTGTGTGCTGCAAAATTCCTTATAGTGTCATTTAATTTGAATTTAATGAAAATGAACGGAAATTGTAGTTAGGATGCGGATACGTTACATATTATAATCGTAAATGCACGAGGTGCAAGGTGTCACAGGGTGCAGTCGGGGCTTCTGGGTTCCTCCCTCCTCCCAGAAGGGTCAGCCAGCCTGCCGGGATTTTTTGGGAGAGGAGGGCTGCGCCGCCTTCAGCGTTAGGGGGGAAGGGGCGACGCATTCGTCGTTGGCGCAGTGGCTGGTGCGGCGCCTTCGGCGCTGGAGACAAGGGAGCGGTAGCGCGGCGCTTTGGGTGCTGGGAACAAGTGGCGCTTTCGCCACCTATAGGTTTAGCACCTGAGGCAAGGGGTGCCGCACAGTAGGCGCCAAACACAAAGGCGGCTAGAGCGCAGCAGTCACTCCAGCGCCGAAGGCGAAAGTACTGCGCCTTAGGAGTTGAGAAGAGGGGGAGGGGCGGCGCCGTCGCTGTTGTTGGCATCTGCTGCGCCTTCAGCAATGGTCTAGCTAGGCTGAGCAGTTTATTTTGCAAGGTACGGGATTGACTATGTCAAAACGTCACGAACCGGATTTGACTGTCTCACATAATCCGGCCCTAGGTGCAGACATCTTAAGGTAAATGATGCATAACATATGAACTAAGTATATAAAGAAAAATACATATTTGGTATGGTGGGCAAAGGATGGGACAATTGACTGACTACAATTCAATGCCCACAAAAATCAGAGAAGATAACTGAACTGAGACGTAATTTAAAAATCTGATGTGAAGATGGACTTACAATATCATTACTGCGGTTATTCCAAATCTGAACTACACGATTGCTGAAGAAATATTTTCTGCAATCAAGTCTAGAATTTTCAACATAGTGCTTATAAAGGTGACCTCTAGTACTCCTGGCATTTTTATATCTGAAAAAAACTATGTAAAAGGAAGGAAGGTAAGGGTAGAGGGCTCAACCTTGGGCGATAATTTCGTACTCTCGCATTTACCGGCTCAAAATTTTATTGCTTAACTTTTCTATGTTAAATTATTTTTAGTAGTAAAGTAGTGTTAATTCACTCTTCACTTAAATGTTGACAACAGGACTGGTAAGCACGGAGCGCTCAGCATCGAGCGATAATTTCGTACAGTCGCATATATAGCCTCAAAATTGTATTGCTTAACTTGGCTATGTTAAATTATTTAGTAGTAAAGTGGTTTTAATTCACTTTTCACTTAAAGCTTGACACCAGGACTGGTAAGCACGGAGCGCTCAGCATCGAGCGATAATTTCGTACAGTCGCATATATAGCCTCGAAATTTTAGTGTTTAACTTGGCTATATTAAATCATTTAGTAGTAAAGTGGTTTTAATTTACTTTTCACTTAAAGCTTGACACCAGGACTGGTAAGCACGGAGCGCTCAGCATCGAGCGATAATTTCGTACAGTCGCATATATAGCCTCAAAATTGTATTGCTTAACTTGGCTATGTTAAATTATTTAGTAGTAAAGTGGTTTTAATTTACTTTTCACTTAAAGCTTGACACCAGGACTGGTAAGCACGGAACGCTCAGCATCGAGCGATAATTTCGTACAGTCGCATATATAGCCTCGAAATTTTAGTGTTTAACTAGGCTATATTAAATTATTTAGTAGTAAAGTGGTTTTAATTTACTTTTCACTTAAAGCTTGACACCAGGACTGGTAAGCACGGAGCGCTCAGCATCGAGCGATAATTTCGTACAGTCGCATATAAAGCCTCGAAATTTTAGTGTTTAAATGGCTATATTAAATTAATATTAGTAGTAAAGTGGTTTTAATTTACTTTTCACTTAAAGCTTGACACCAGGACTGGTAAGCACGGAGCGCTCAGCATCGAGCGATAATTTCGTACAGCCGCATATATAGACTCAAAATTTTATTGTTTAACTTGGCTATGTTAAATTATTTAGTAAAGTGGTTTTAATTTACTTTTCACTTAAAGCTTGACACCAGGACTGGTAAACACGGAGCGCTCAGCATCGAGCGATAATTTCGTACAGTCGCATATATAGCCTCAAAATTGTATTGCTTAACTTGGCTATGTTAAATTATTTAGTAAAATGGTTTTAATTCACTTTTCACTTAAAGCTTGACACCAGGACTGGTAAGCACGGAGCGCTCAGCATCGAGCGATAATTTCGTACAGGCGCATATATAGCCTCGAAATTTTAGTGTTTAACTTGGCTATATTAAATTATTTAGTAGTAAAGTGGTTTTAATTTACTTTTCACTTAAAGCTTGACACCAGGACTGGTAAGCACGGAGCGCTCAGCATCGAGCGATAATTTCGTACAGTCGCATATATAGCCTCGAAATTTTAATGTTTAACTTGGCTATATTAAATTATGTAGTAGTAAAGTGGTTTTAATTTACTTTTCACTTAAAGCTTGACACCAGGACTGGTAAGCACGGAGCGCTCAGCATCGAGCGATAATTTCGTACAGCCGCATATATAGCCTCAAAATTTTATTGCTTAACTTGGCTATGTTAAATTATTTAGTAGTAAAGTGGTTTTAATTTACTTTTCACTTAAAGCTTGACACCAGGACTGGTAAGCACGGAACGCTCAGCATCGAGCGATAATTTCGTACAGTCGCATATATAGCCTCAAAATTTTATTGCTTAACTTGGCTATGTTAAATTATATAGTAGTAAAGTGGTTTAAATTTACTTTTCACTTAAAGCTTGACACCAGGACTGGTAAGCACGGAACGCTCAGCATCGAGCGATAATTTCGTACAGCCGCATATATAGCCTCAAAATTTTATTGCTTAACTTAGCTATGTTAAATTATTTAGTTCGTCTCACGTAATTCAGACTGATTGTCAGTTTATATACATGTTAGATTTAACGGAAAAACTTAGCAATTTGAAGCGAAATTTTTTAATTTTAGCAAAATTTGAGTTACCAAATAATTTTTCGGAAAACATGCATGAGATAATAAATCTTTTGACTATGCTACTTCTGGCGTATTCTCACGCTCGAACCACCTATTCTCTTAAGTTTTCACCTATTGCTTAATGTGTGTTATCTTTATTAATACGAACAATATTACACAGTTTATAATGTGATAGCCTTAACTATCAAATGCAATGCAAGCAGTTATTTTACATTTCGGAAACACACAAATATATTACGAGTACTATTGTGACCGCTAAATCTGTAATATGAAAGCCGAACACTACCCAGATCCCATAATGTGGGAGACTTTTGTTACTATAAGTACGATTGTAATGGCATAAATTTATGAAATTCTAATCCTTGAATGTTTATTATAAACATGAAGCTAGACTTGACATAGCCGTGGTAGGCACTTATGTAGATGATAATGATGATGTAAATGATGTATATGTCTAGAAGAAAAGACAACTGTGAGCGAGGAGTTCGTGGGGCGGTAGACCCCCGACTTATACTTAGGCTTAGTGTAAGGTTTGTTAAAAATGTAAAGCTTCGACTATTGATTAGGTTTAAGGCAGCCATAGCAGGATATCTTGCTCACGATTTATTGGGATGCTATTGAGGATTTCTCTATTCGGATCCCGCCAGGGTACACTAAAATCTACGTCTAATTGGCATCGATAAAATTAAGCATAGGATGAAAGTTGATTACACACTCTCTTGTCCTGTAATCAAGCCCACCAATACTGAACCACGTTTTCGCTGTGGTATTTTTGAAGGAAGGTTACCCGCTATAGTACTTTCACTCTTGAAACATGGAACATGGATAATAGTTTATTTCACAAACTGGCGTCTTTAACTCAGTTAAACATCGTAGCTGGACTGAGACAATTCAATTAGAAATGTAGTTTAGTTAATTCGCAGCAGAAGACAAATCAGTGCATATAAAATGTGTTATCTAGGGCGTATACCCAATAGTTACTATACGTAATATCATACACAGAATCAAAATTATAAATAGTAAAATTTTATACTTAAACAGTTAGTTAATATTTGTATTCATAAACATTTGGAACGCATTGTGTGTAACATTGATGATGGCGAAATCGTGTCATAAACGTAACTATTTACACTTTTTTTATATCCGCCTGGCTGTGGCATTGTTCCTGCGCTTTGTGTAGAATCAGCTTAAGTACCACTACACTTTGTTAGTTGAGAATAACGAAATACTTTACAAACCCGATCTCTAGAATTCGCTTATTTATTAAAAATGGAGCTTGGCGAATGCCTCGGATTTGTTAGATTGTCTGGTGCACGCAAATGTCAAGACACTCTGTTTACAACGCAGAAAACAAAGGCATGTTTTGTTGTAGCTAATAATGACTTATATTTTACACCGCTATAATATACCTTGTTTAAGAAGATATCCCTATCTATCTGACCGAAGCTAAATCACTATGTAGTTATAGATCCTCATCGGACAGGTCACACTGAGATCTCTGAAGAACATATACCTGAATCAATGACAACGACCAAAGCTAAAACCGATAATAGTAACTTCATTGCCGGAATTATTATCAGTAGTAGTTATATCTATATAGCTATAAGTATTTAGTCACATGTAATATATTTTACATGTTGTGTATATGCTACATTAGATCTGGTCTGTCTTTCAAATCGCAATGTCTAAATTTAACTTGTGTATAATTGATTTGATAATTTTAAAATTACAGTTACTAAAATATATATTGATTTATTTTTAAAGCTGTAAATCAAAGGCACTTGACCAAAGTCAATAGACACAGGAATGAGCTTATAACGGAACAGCTAGGAGTCAAATCCGATAGTTCACGTTACACGATAAATGCGCTACCGATTAACTCGGTATGTATCATTTGGAAAACTTTGGCGTATGCATTTTTATTGTGTTTACAATTCTCAAACACCGTGTTGGTAGTCAGTCTTTAGAACGTCAATTAATTTACGATGCACTAAGGTGATCGGCATAAATTAAACAAAGGGCGGCCAAATCTAATTTCGACAAATACTCAAAAGCTTCATCTTGATTCTTACTGGTGCACTTTTGACACCTAAATTTTGAGCTCTACGCATAGACAAGTATCTCCGAAAAACTGTATTTCATCTATTTCTCGTTACAAAACATGTAAATTTTGCTAATTTTCATTATAAAATATGTAATTCCTGAAGAGATTCGAGGATATGGAAAATATTTGGTTCCGCATTGAGGTATTAAAGCCTTTGCTTCTATCTTTCCTGATGCCAAGCACAGAATCAAACAATTTCGTCTGCTTTTCAGGTCTAAATTTCAAATAATTAGAATCTCCTCAGCCAACTGTGTTTTCGCTTAGACCTAAAGTTTATAATGCATCTTCTGATTCCCAATTTCAGGCAATGTACGGAATAAAAGTTTTTTTGAAGACGCTCGGAGATCTCACCACTCGAAGTATTTGGTGTTCGAAACAATCATAACAATGCGGAACTAAGTAATGACAGCCAATACGATCACCACAATAGCGTACAAGCTGCTTTCCGGTAGAATATTTAAATGTTACACTTAATCTATATCAAACAATATAAAGTTGCACTACAATTACAACATGTCGCCTCTACTTGGCTAGGTGATGAGCAGAAGATGAGCGGTGGTGCAACAACATAAAGATAAGATCTGGGTAATCATTGCAGACTACATTTAGCGTTCTGATAAAAGTACATTACATACCATAAAATACATACCAGAGTACAAGGGGACAGACGCCACCTTCTGCCCCCCCTCCCCCATGTTTCAACGTGAGGACTAATCCTTCGTCTAGCACCCCCTGAAAAATTGCGCAGACGATTCTTTTGTAAAGCGATGGGCTTGACAGGATTCCCAAGTAGTATTCCTCGCTCCCGGGTCTCTGCTTAGCACTATTTAGTAAATATGTATTCCTTTATTACTGGCTTTACCCTTTACTACTGCTTTTTTAATTAATTATCTTTTTTATTTTAGCTTCCGGTATTCCAAATCCCTTCCCGTACTCTCTTCTCTTATTCCCGTTTTCCCATATTTCCTTCCCGTATTCTCTTCTCTTATTCCCTTACCCTATTATCTTCTCTTGTTCCCTTATTCTCATATTCCCTTCCCGTATTCTCTTCTCTTATTCCCTTCCCGTATTCTCTTCTCTTATTCCCTTATTCCAACATTCCCTTCCCGTATTTTCTTCTCTTATTCCCTTATTCCCATATTCCCTTCCCGTATTCTCTTCTCTTATTCCCTTATTCCCACATTCCCTTCCCGCATTCTCTTCTCTTATTCCCTTATTCCCATATTCCCTTCCCACATTCTCTTCTCTTATTTCCTTATTCCCATATTCCCTTCCCGTATTCTCTTCTCTTATTCACTTATTCCCATATTCCCTTCCCGTGTTCTCTTCTCTTATTCCCTTATTCCCATATTCCCTTCCCGTATTCTCTTCTCTTATTCACTTATTCCCATATTCCCTTCCCGTGTTCTCTTCTCTTATTCCCTTATTCCCATATTCCCTTCCCGTATTCTCTTCTCTTATTCCCTTATTCCCATATTGCCTTGCCGTATTCTTTTCTCTTATTTCCTTATTCCCATACAACCTTCCCGTATTATCTTCTCTTATTCCCTTATTCCCATATTCCCTTCCCGTATTCTCTTCTCTAATTCCCTTATTCCCATATTCCCTTCCCGTATTCCAAATCGTTCCAGTGTTTGTAGACACAATTTTTAAATTTCACGACATGTCATCAATTGGCTGTAAGAACAGTGATTTGAAATGAATCCAGTGTGAACGTAGCAGACAAAACTATGCTTCGTCGATAACAACGGTGTCGTTAGAAGAACCAAATTTCAGATCTTGGGCACAATTATGCTGTAAGTAACTCCGAAGCAATTATTGTATGACACTATTTTGAAACAATCTGTGTAGAAATTATCACAAATACGTGCATTTGTATGGCGAACAAAGTCTGCTTCAATTATGTACCAATTAGTACATTAACGTATGACTATGATGACATAAGTTGTAACAAATTAAGCACAGCCAATGTTTTAGTTCCTGTACATAACTTGTATAAATTGTAACACAAAATACTTATGGTTATTTACATAAGCCTTGTAGGAATTTACACATAGGAATTGTATGATTTGTTGCACGTAACCTTGTATAAAACTACATACAGCATATCATTAAGATAAACATTACAAAGTAACGTTACGCCAGATTGTGGTTGAATTCAATTAGGGAACATCACTAACGTCTTTAAAGCTGTGTCGGGTTTTTATGTCGGATTGTCAAGTTTTGTAGTATTCTCAGTAATCTTTCCGAATTTGGCCTAGAGTTTCCAACATACGTTAAAATTGAGAAGTCATTGGCGCTGTGGCGCGCGGTGGACGTGGTGATATGCTGATATACGACAGAGTTGAAAAGCCGTGCGTTATTGAGTCATTTGCCAATACGTGCCGAGATCCCAAGATGTTCCTTGGTCCTGGTTGCCAGGTGTCGGTATGAGCTATCGATGTAGTCTGCTTCATAAGCAGAACATGTGAATTTATAAACAACCGCAGACATCAGTTCATCCGGCATCTGGTCTTTAGTCGTAAAATGTTTCAGCTTATGCCCGATTTCAGTAACTATTCGAAATTCACTGCCGGGAAACTTTAACTTTAGCAACCTAGCAGCTGTTTTCTCCGTTGCCGTGAAAACATTCCGAACTTCAGAATGAAAAACTGCTATATGTAAGATAACTTTCACATGATTTGTATGAAATGGCATACAAAAATGCATGGTTATTTGCACATAATTTGTTCGAAATTTCAGACAATAAATGCATGTTTTGTAGCACGAAGGTGTCTATTTAAAGCTGAATAAAGCAAACATCATAAAATTGGAAATTAGTGCAAAAATTATAACTATGTTTAAACTTTCGTGCATTAGGTGTAGTATAATTCATACAAACATTTATCAAAAATTCATACATTTTAGAGATATTAAATACAAGAATACATTGAAATTCATACATTTCATATATTCTATTTCGCATAAATAAATTTTAAATTTTTTTCTATACATATATTATTTTTCATTCGAATATATATTCAAATTCATACATACATTCATTCATCCATTCATTCATTCATACATTCACTGTGTTTTATACAATTTATATTCAATGTGTTGTGTCTGACGCAAATATATGTGTAGATTCGTATATTATGCGGTATATTTCATGTTATAAAATATTAACATCCAATCAACTATTTTTTATATTACAAAAGAAACTGAAAATTCAGACAAAAGAGAAAATCGCTGAACCAAACTTCATACAATATCGTTCTAATATTCGCACACCACAAAAGTATCAACTGTCGCACTTAAAATATACAAGTTGACCAGACCACACAAATAACGTATGACACAGACGCAGACTTCTTTTGAGGAATGCGGAAATTCGGGTGATGCGAGATGTTTGGGGGAATATTTAAGCTGGGATTTTGGTTCAAAATTATCAGATGTTCGGCGGAGAAGTGTCCCGTCATCCCCTGGGTTCTACATCTAAGTTACACATATATGTATGACGATATAATAGTTATTTTTACGGGAGTATATACAAAATATTGTATTAAATGTAAGATAATTTAATTTACTTAATATATATAATTAAAACGCAATTATTTCTAAACTTAGAAATTTCAACCTTCGAAATAAATATCTAATATTGTTACTAGTTTCACTGCATAAAAAACAGTAGTATTTACATCACAGCAGGAACAAAATTTTAAATCCTAGGCAACTGTAAGGTAACTGACTTCCAACATGTTTGTCTTATTTCAATATAACTTTCTTTAAATGTAGAAATGAGTTATAAAATGTAAGCCAATTTAAAAAATAATTTGATTGTTTTTAAAATAATAATTATAAGCAATTTAGTTTCTTAGAAATTTTAAGCCAATACACTTCCGAGTAAATATCTAAATGTTTTTGCCAGTTTTAGTGCATTTAACAGAAAAAAAACATCCTATTGTCAAACAACAGTAATAAAATAGCAAACAATTTATTTTAAACAAGGTTTTATTGGTAAAAAACATTAAAATTGCCAATTGCAGTTTACGTCAGTAAAATTTTTTTACAACTTCATTAACACAAGCCTTTTAATGCATAATGTTATATATGGAACGGCGCTTCAGAACCTACCATTTTGTAAACAGCGCTTCACTAACATTTTTAGACAGCTCTCATCCCACATTTCAATCTGGACTCAGAAATCCAAATTCCTCATTTTTTAGGCTTTGCTTATATAAATGATGTCACACATCTCAGGTCGCCCAGTTCACATCAACCTCCCTTCATTTTTGTAGACAGCTCTCATCCCACTTTTCAATCTGGACTCAGAAATCCAAATTCCTCATTTTTTAGGCTTTGCATATATAAATGATGTCACACATCTCAGGTCGCCCAGTTCACATCAACCTCCCTTCATTTTTGTAGACAGCTCTCATCCCACTTTTCAATCTGGACTCAGAAATCCAAATTCCTCATTTTTTAGGCTTTGCTTATATAAATGATGTCACACATCTCAGGTCGCCCAGTTCACATCAACCTCCCTTCATTTTTGTAGACAGCTCTCATCCCACTTTTCAATCTGGACTCAGAAATCCAAATTCCTCATTTTTTAGGCTTTGATATATAAATGATATCACAAATCTCAGGTCGCCCAGTTCACACCCTCCTCCCGCTCTGTATAATTTTTGCAGGCATACTTACATAATATCTGTGTTTTGCATTATGGGTGTGCAAGGCCCGTCGGTTTAGTAGGGTACATGATTATCGGGATTATGCCAAGGTGGGTAAACAAAAATTTTCCCCATCTATAATGTATGCAATGTAGTGTGCCTACGTAATATTTGTATAATATCTGTAGTGTATGTGTATACACAAATAAATAATTAGTTATCTACGCATCTTCTTATGCTACTGGATATTATATTATTTATTTATTGTTAACAAACTAAAGATATTTTTATCTCGTTGCTGTGCGTAGGTTAACAAAACGTATGATTGCATTCTACTCGTGAGACAGTAACATGGCCTCTATAAAAATATCCGTATTATATAATTGCTAAACTTACCACCGTCAGATTTCGTTAATGTTAAGTAAGGCGTGCAGCCGTTCCAACCATGACCGAA
>JASANE010024891.1:0-61353 GCA_030248225.1 Trileptium ribeirensis | reverse complement strand
TTTTTTGTTATTTTCGTTTCAGTTCATGCTGAATCCACTTTTCTATCATATTATTTAATGCAGAACTTAACACAATCTTGCATGATTCCTAGGTGATACCTATCTTTGTCTATAACATACAATAGCATTCGGGCAGTTCATCTTTCGGTTTAGGAATGACAGTGTTGAAACCTGCCGGATTGTTTGCCTGGTATACCCTAGGGTGAACACAAAGGTAATAAAACGTTTAGATACTTGTCAGCTGTGAAATTCAAATTGTTAATATAAGACATCATTGTAACTAGAAAAATGCAGAAATACCGATATATGTGTTCACTAGGTGATGCTAAGTTTTTAGGGCCTTTTTTGTGTTGATCTTTATGTTATACGTAATACCAAAACACAGATTTCGCGTTGTTTGGGCTTAGGTCAAAGACCTGATGGTCCTAAATTTTGCTCGTGCTACTAATTACTTTTATTTATAATTAGGCATCGTTTCATTCTGACTCCGAGTTGTGGATAAACATGTATTTAGGAGTTATAAAAGAACAACTCATAAAAATATATATTTATTCATACGTGCGCGACGTCCGCATTAAGAGGATATCTAATTGTGTTAAATTTTTGGTGAAAATCTTCAAAAATTTTGACAATTGGTGCCACTTTTTACCAAATTTTCCCGAAATGTGCCAAATTCCCCACAATTTCAGCACACATTGGGAAATGTTGATCTGGGAGTTCGAAAATTTCAGGGGTATCCCTTTCCTCCCCAATACACATCTATGACATAAATTTCAACAAATTTTATTTGCGTAATTAGGAGTCGAAAAATGCAGTTTTTACGAGTCGTTCTATTTAGCAAATTCTTTTACAGATATAATTTTTGGCTGAGGTCGAAAATTAAAAACGCAACAATACAAAATTACTCAATGAAACATGCATAATGGAAACTTATCAAACAAATCCGTGTTCTCTATCAAATAATCCATTTCCCACTGTCGGTGCTTTAATCGTGTTTCAGTGTCTATTCGTTCCTTTGGAAGAAAGAAACAGAAATAGCGTTGTAATATATGATATATGTTATTAAAATTTTTTTCGATATCTCAGACAATACGAAATTGTCCAAATTCCCATTAAAAGATAATCGCTATGCACAAAATAATTGTACCAACAGTTCACGATGAAAATTTACACGAGTATGATGCCAAATCATGCTTATATAATTTAGGATACTCAATCATGTAGTTGTTTTGAGTCTGCACCTAAGGATGTCTTTAAGCAACATCAAGGTTCATTACGAATGTAACGGCTAACACTCGAATGTTTGTTGACGGTGCCACAGCTACCAAATTTACCAAATAAAATTAACGCAGAAATAGCAATCACATGCGATGCTATTTCTGTTATAATTTGAGCAATATTGTGGATTTGGCTGCTTATACTCTGTCAATAAACCTTAGGGAGGTAGCCAATATCGACACAAAAAACTTTGGGGTACCGTCATGATACGTCTGTGGAAGTTGGTCAAAAACTACCACATCAGGTAGCTTATATTATTAGCAGTTAGCATACTAGCTTACATTATAATTTGAGCAATATTGTGGATTTGGCTGCTTATACTTTGTCAAGAACCCTTAGGAGGTAGCTAATACCCACACAAAACTTTGGGGTACCGTCATGATACGTCTGTGGAAGTTGGTCAAAAGTTACCACATCAGGTAGCGTAAATTATGAGTATGACCAAGTGTCATAATGTTTTAGAATTTTTGTCATATGCTCGTGGTTATAACAATAGATATGTCCATCAGCGAAATTTTTTTCAACAGAAGTACCATCTTTGTGAACATGAAATTTGTGGTTACATTTAAGGATTAAATTAAAAAGTTATCGGAATTAAAAACATGTGCTATATCGGTACATAAAGTAGGAAAATACTTCGGAAATCTAGTTTAAATATGAAAGCTGTGCAAGCAGTGCTTCTAAAATGTCTTCGCTTTTCGTGTAGTAACCCTTTGATAGTATTAGAATTACCCATAATACAATTTTATGGGCGCCTATTAATAACCGGCTCGCTGTATTCACCTATCACCAAATATGTTTGACAAATTGCTGAAACATTCATTCATAACTTTCCATGAATCTACATATTATACTATAATAATACATAAATCAAACTGTCATGCCTACTTGTATACTCATGCAGTAAATAACCAAAGCCACAGGTAAATGTTACTAGTCCAGCTTTCTGCTGCATTAATAGATACTGATTTACCACTGCTAGTATATTAAGACTATGTATGTGTATACTATTGATATTGTTGGTTTAGTGGCAGCCTTTCTCGTTTCACAAATTAGGCATAGTGTGCAGGGCGCAGTTTTACATGCAGGAGCATAGCCAGAAACTTCATACGTGGCACATTGTGTTTGCTCGGTGCGGTGCAGTTTAAACGCAGTTGACGTACAGACATAAACGTTTGCATTGCTTTTATGTCATTTTTCATATGGGCACAGATGCCTGAACAAGTGGAACGCCTTCCATTCTTCCTAGTTGTCTGCGTCATGATGAAGCTTGAAAGTGGGTAGGGCAAAAAATCAAGCTTGTGACGTTACGGCGGCTTCTTTATGTCAAAAAGCGGGGGAAGGACGGCCTTTCGTGCTTGCTGCGACATTAATAGTACGTAGCATTGGTTTTTTTATATTTCGATCGCTAAAAATAAGATTGCTAATATAAATGAACCAAGTTATTTACAACTTTTAGCTTAAGCGCGGGTCTAGACTGCTACCTGCTGTTAAGAGAGCTACCACAAAAAACTACCACAAAGTGGTTGATGGTTCCAGCGCTCAAAAATACCACCTATAAATCAAAGAGTACTCTTTACCTCAGGTGTGCGCGGGCCTGAATTCTTGAGTCCGTGCACACTAGGCCGCGGATGCCAAATGTCCGTGTTTGGCAATCTCGGAGTGTCGGTGTGCAGGCTCGGAGGAAGACATTTTTCCAGCATACATATAAGATAAAAGACTGCACGCTAGATGATGTTTTATGCGCATAATGAACTAGCTATTTATTGGCGCTGATGAAAAAATTCCCAGTAATGTGCGCTGCAATAGGTTTCATTTCTTGTTTTACCCACTGCTCAATGTTAACGCTAAGATCATGTTTGAATTTACGATCGGCTTGCATCAGACCAGGCACAAACCAAAATTTCTTGAATGTCGCATCCAAAAAACATTTTACCCAGTGGTACACAACGATAATACTTATTTAGTATATATTTACTAACCTAATTTACTTTATCACATAACCACGTTCACGTAAGATAGATGCATACATTCAAACTCAGAATATATTCGAAAGTCTATGAATGCACATTTTTGCGGAAGAGTGCGAGTACAGAATTTAGAAACTCTAAGTAATTAAGACGTTCGTGGTAGAAACAAAAATGGGCCTAGACCTATGACCCAGTGACCAGGCACCGTACGGCTTTGTTCCCCAGTGACTCAGGGCCATCTTTGATAGAAACCACAAAAAGCACACAATCAGTGTTCCATGACATTTCGAAAACACATACCGACATCCATTATACATTACAAGAGCTTTGTAAAGTAGTAGTTTGTAAAGCACTTCACCATGACTCTACTAAATACTATGTAATATAGCACAAGACTAAACACACCGGATGAGTTGAAGAATTTCTCCAACACAGTAAAACTTTTACTTCGTTAAAAAGCATCTGCAACGGCACATTCAAATTTACTCCGCTCTTTACACCAATTCCTCACAGTGTCTCGAAATTTATTGTTACAACTAGTACCTGGTAAAGCTACGTGACCTCCTCATCGTACATAAATTTTAGTTATGGCGCTTACATGCTGACGGGTCCCCATGCTGAGCACAAATAACAGTCTCCTTGGTCAACGTGACTCATTTTTGTTTTTACCTACTGGATCATCATAGTTTTCCCGTCGTTGGACCAATCGCCATGCATATATACATTTACAAACCAGTCATCTAACACGCTACGAGCATAGGCGGCTATCGTGGGATGACAGGGGCTGTAGCCATTCCCTTCCCTAATATTTACCAGGTCAGGAGAGACAAGCGGATACGAAATTGGTCATTTTTCAAGGTTTATGTAACTATTTTATATTGATAACCCCCAATCTTTGAGAAAATCTCCGCGCCTGGCTATGAGAGATAATAAGATCCAAAACTACTACGCTGTCTTATTACATGTGTATATTTGTTAATAAAATAAAGCATAAAAATACACAAAAGATAAACTTACTTTGAACTGCAATGGATGATGCTTTTTATAACTTATTCGAATGCAAACATGCATATCGGATCTTCAAAACATCGCATCCTGTAATAGAGTATATTGAATACTAATATAGACTTGGCTGGCTTTTCCATACGCGAGAAATCATAAATTGGTATTTTCCGCTGGGGGTGCCCGAAAATTTTGATAAGTAATTTCGGTTGGACATCACAGGCTTGCGCGGGCTCAGAAATTCTGTCCGCGCCGTACGGGCCCGCGGGTACCCGGACCAGTGCACATCTCTGCTCTATACCGAGTAAAACCGTCTTGGCGCAGGTGTACGCTATTGGTGCTGCGAACTATCGTGCGGGAATGGTTTCTTAAAACTTAACCGTCATTATTACTAGTATCCTGCAAGCGTTGGAAACGAAGCCAGCACGGCCGCTAAGGGGATATTGCAAGCTTGAAATATTTGCTTTACTGATGCTTGCGTGATATTTAAATGAGCTGTGTGAAAATGACACCACACTGGAGACCAACCACAGCTCTGTGATGACATGATAAGGTAATAGCAGGTTCCTTATTGTAATACCATCGTCATCACCGCGCTTCAAGACCTATATAAGAACGTTTTGACGCTCCCATTCCGCAACAACATGCCATAAAAGCAAAATCTCTTATGTTAGATAGGTCAGCAGACACTAACACACCTTATATCCCACAGCAACGGCATAATAAAGCAACCATAAGTCTCCGCGGTAGTAGTGATGTATTTTAAATGCGCCCGAAAACTTATATAAGGATGGTGTAACTGTCGTAACCCGCAATAAATTGGCACAAAGAAAAAAATGGTGTTATGTGAAAATGTGTCGACATACTCTATTTGGACACGTTACCCCCCACGGAGCCGCCTGACAAAAAAAGCGATGTACTGCAAAGTCTTTATGAGATGATTTCGGAACGTGTTTCTTCGCTGCGAAGCCTTTATCTCGAGATATAGGGAGGGCGAAAATAGACAGCCGGATGGCCAAATTTCACAAAGTATCAAATTTTACAGCTTTGGGACCCATTTTGATTCGAAAGAAATGGTACATCGGGTTTAGCGTTTAATGAAAAGGCATAGATAGGCTGAGTTTGTGATCAAATAATAAAAATTTTAGAAATTCCATCCACCCAGTGATGAGTTATGATCTCTGCAGACGAAAAAAAAGAATTTTTACAGCTTTTGCCGCTACCAAAGATATGGGAAAACTCCGCTCACTTCGTTTCAATTAGCGATATCAGAACAGTATGATTGCAACATGATGATTACATGGAGCGAGGTGTGTCACAGTCAGTTTATCGCATGTAAACTTACCGATATGTATATACAACTAACTACTCGACTATAGGTATTTGAAAACACAAATGACTCTTGTTTTTAAGACCAATATATAATGCCTCGATTTTTGAAGAACTATATAGGTATCGTTTCTTCAATTGTCTGATGGACCAATTTTTTGACGCGTTTTATGGTGGAACGATATGAATGAAAAAAGCGATCGGTTTTTTAGCCAGCTTGACATGACCATGCGAAGACTGTCTTAAATAACCTGGTTAGGCACCCATAAGGCTTGCCGAATCTCTTGTTCTTTTTCAATCAATTAAGAATTTTCTACATACATTTTTAAAAATACAATATTGGATTTTAAAATATGAACAGTTTCTGAAAGTTGAAATGTGCCTGCGTTTCAAAATTGAATGTTTTTAACTAATATTTCACCATGTGGAGGTTTTAGGGAAACGTGATATTTGTTCAACTTAAGAAACAGTGTTGTTGTAATTTTATTTGTTTGGCCCTAAACTTTGATTTCAGCAATAAACGGATTTCGTTATATATTATTTGAAATTAAATTACAGCTCAATTTCTTGATTCCAATGCAGAGGCTAACTTGCGTGTTTTTTAATATTGATTAAGCTAAACCGAGTTTCAAAAAATCCAGCATGAGCTTTATCTAAAACCATATCTTGAATGTATTTTAACTAGCTTACCAAATCTATACACGTACTGCTGTAAATCGAAAGACATAAATCACATTTGGAAGCGGTCCGCAACATGTGGAAAATTTATATCATGTTTATCTATAAACGCCAGGTAATTTGTTGTTAGGTTAAGCTACTTGGGTCTGCTAAGTCACAGTGGCACTGACATTATACTTTTAGTTTGGTCGTAAAGTGGCATTTCAAAAATTATACCAATGACACTGTGTTAAACAAAATTTTTCAGGTGCGATTAGAACTTGGACCTGTTACCGTCGCCACGGACCAGTAGTAGCTGTTTTGGATTCCGTGTTAATGCAAGCTTTTGAGGACAAACCCACGATACAAAATTATTTGATTTTACACAAATCTCAAATGATTTCTGATGTTATACGCTGTATGACGATATCTACCTCTAAACGCGCAGCGCGCAAAATCTGAAAGAAGTAAAACGGATTTACGACTGTTAAATATATTGTTTGCTTTTGTTAGCTTTATAGTCTATGCCGGTCAATTTTATATGAGTCTTTTTTATTTTTCTTTTATGGATATCAATATGTTAAGATATTTCCCTAAACATCAAATAATTCGGTTTGAAATACAAAACAGCACAATTTATTTCAGTGTATTAATCGTAAACCTGCACTGTTAAGGCCAACCTCTATTTTTTGCTATATACTTATTAAGGTGTAGTGTGATGAATATATTTAATCAGATAAATTTCTAGTAAATTGTCATTTTTTTCAAAATATATTAAGCAGAATTTTTTGACAACATGAAAGGGTTTTGTTATTAGGTAATATGATTGTTCTTATTTGTTCTGATTCACTTTTATTTGAATATATATCTTTTAGGACAGAGCAAAGACAGTTATGTAATTAAACTATGAAAAAATTGTATTTGAGCTATTAACCTTTAATACTTATTAAATGTCCGATTCATATTGATATAACCGGCATTGACCTGAAATGAAATTTTTTTCATTTCTACTGTAGACATGTTCTTTTCGATTACATATGTAACATATTAAGACGTCAAATAAATTGTATTAGCAATAAATTGGTCTGAATATCTTAATTTTTGAGCACGTTAACACATGCCTTATTTTGGAATCATCGCTTAAAAGTTGTGATCCGATTCCCTAAATATACCATTGGCTATTTTTTTCAATTCTGAAGATTTTGCGCAAAACGTTTGAACGAATGGATACCCTTTAGTAAGGAATGGAAATTCTACTTGAGTGGAAAACGTACAAATTGTCGAAAAGAAAAACTATATTCTTAATACAGCTGAACTTACTATTGTCTTAATTGCCTGGATTACGAGACAGTCGAATAACATCAAAACACTACTGCTACAAAAATAATTACACGCTGTTGGAAGGAGAACAAAACACCAAAACAAAAAAAATTTTCAGGGTCACAAGTTATCATAAATTTAACAAATTGGATTTTGTTTGCGTTCAAATCTATATTTCTAATGTATGAAATAACTGCGTGGACAAAAATTCTATACACTTGATAATCGTTAATCGGATACCAAAAATTAAGAGAATCCGTATAGTTTCTATATGTTTGTGTCTTATCTGGTCTATTTTGCTCGCAACATTTTCTGTTTTTTATAATTTTCCTTTGATCTGATATGCTCTACAAGTATTGAAAAAATATTTTACTAAATAATCATTGGCAAGCCGAACTTTTAATTGGTATTAATATTTTGTGCTTCATATATAGAATGCAGCAGCCGTTGGTTATTCAACACCCTAGGGAAATATTTTTAGTAGCTGGATTGTAGTTTTGCTAAAACGCTGCTTTAGATAAAGCATATAGTTTCAAACGTGAGCTTCGCTGTTTCTGACTCAAAGTTTATAGTCGTTTCAGCTTTAAATAGAAACGTTTATTGCAATACCCGATGCCATATCCATTTAAATGTATATATACTATTTGAAGGTATGCATAATACAACTCTAATGTATATATATTTGTTGCTATAACTATAATATGTTGTTATAAACATACTTTTATAATATGTGATACAATATCCTAAGAGATATTTGTCGAATGTGCGTCGGCTTAAGCGGTATGTGGTAGAGTATGGATGGAGGGGAGATCCTTAGGGGTAGACCTTACTCCCCCCTCCCGGAAGACCCCCTCCCAACGTTTTTGCCAATTTCACCCCATGTTTTTGTGTACTTTACCGCAATTTTTGCTAATATTTCCGCGCGCCGAAGGCCGGAGGAACATCATTAATATGTGAGCGTGCGGAGCATTCGGGGGGTATATATAGCTTGGGGTCCGG
This sequence comes from Trileptium ribeirensis, assembly GCA_030248225.1. Taxonomy (NCBI): domain Eukaryota; kingdom Metazoa; phylum Nematoda; class Enoplea; order Enoplida; family Thoracostomopsidae; genus Trileptium; species Trileptium ribeirensis. Next base: position 52,798 of record JASANE010024891.1, on the reverse strand, counting down.
CCTTTGGAGATAACCCCCTACGCCTCTCCTTATCGACAACGATAATGGCTTAAGTATATACAATAAACTATAATATTTTGAAATTTTCGGAATTTCGCTGGTTTTATAATTAACAAAATTTTATCACAATAAAGCGAATCTCGGGCAAGTTGCATGCTTTCTGTCGGTGGGAATTTCGCTTTACGAGCAAAACTTATTTATATAGACAAATTTGGTAATCATCCGAATGACTATACATATTAGGTCATAATAAGATGCTTATTATCGCTCTCTTGTCCACGGCTTGTTTTGAGCTTTTACTGAATATCAATTTTCAATTCATGTATAAATGATTTAAAATTATTTTTGTTCATTTTACCTTTCGGAAAAAAAGCTATTTTAGCATTCGCTCAGAATAAAAGTGTAAGCTATTCTTAAAATCTATAAGAGAATGCTATAGTTTCGCATATATGATCGTGCCCTTGTTATTATAATGCTTCACGGCATTTTGTAACATTTAAACAAGTGTTAACATCAATATTTTTCAAAGAAAAATAGTTTAACCCGTTATTCAACCACTATTACATATGCAACTTTATGTACCACGAACCGTCTTATAAGACCCAAACTGCTTAATAATTACGACTTATCCACTTCAACTGCCACCTACAATAGGTATGGCAATTATTTTCTCAGGTCATTTTTCAACAACAACATACATATATTAGTTCATTCTGTCGCTTGCAAATGAGATCAAATCTTATATTTCGTGGCAACGCGAATTGTAAGTATATTTAGCAGCTGTATTACTTTGGAAATCCATTCCTATCGGACAGTTACATAGTATGCGGAACTTTCTCCAACTTAATATGGCAATTATTTTCTTTGAGCTTTTTACAGTCATGGTAAACGCAATACTAACGCGTCAACTAACAACTTAGGTGACGTAAAGTTTTTTGAATTACTATGTTTTACAATTTTGCGTACCCTAAATAGTTAAGATGCAAGCAGTTTCTGTAAGCCGCGGGTCATTAAGATCGACGGAGTGGCTAATGTGTGTAGGAATATGGGATGATAGACAACCGAATATCATTTATACCAGCTTTGTGACAGCACTAGCTTTACTCTTTGAGTAATAATTGGCCGGTTATTTGCTTTGAACAAAACAAATAATTTTAACCTGGTGTGTTTACTAATTCCCAAGAATGGCATCAAAAAGATGCATGATTCATTCAAAATGTTAACGGGTTGTTAAAAAACATTTACCACGACGAACGATTATTGTCTTAAATGGATTGACCGGTCATCTTCTGCTTACGGCAATGCTGGTTGAGGAAACAAGAAACGTTCTAAATGGTCCTTAGTTATTAACAGCCAAACTAAGCCAATATTAGTCTTTGACTCTTTTACAGCTTCGTCTACGCGTATATCTTTAAGGCGAATATTTGTACTGACCTTGAACCTTGGAACCATGATCAAAATTAATCTAGTTTGTGCCGGAGATAACAGTGACATTCGGTGTGATTTTGGTATGAAACTTGATAGTCCTTTTATTGTCTACAAAACCGTGAAATAGAAATGAAATTTTGTGACATCAATAACATGTGCACTACCGTATCCACAAGTAATAATTGGTAATGACAAAATTTGTGTAAATTTGGCCTTGGAATTTAAAGTTGAACCACTCATTTTGTCATAAATGCGGCTTTTCTAATCATGTTACAGCACTGTCGAAGCGTAAATATAATTTTGAGCCAAATCGGTATAACGACAAAATTCATCGGATTTCAGCTTGAAATAAAGTTCTTAAACATTTGCTATAAAGTAGTTGTATATATTTATACAAATACTCCAATAACTGAATATGTTTTTATAAAGCACGGCATCGAGATTAATTCATCCATATCGTGACCAATAAGAGTTTAAAGATAATTTATGGAATAACATTAATTTGATTTTATGTAAGATTTTCAAATGTTAGCCAAGTTAATGAATTTTTCTAATTTTTATTAAAATATCAAAATTATGATTTCTGACAATGCAATTGCTCCGATATTTCTCAGTTAAAGATTTTACCACACTCTATTCACTATTGCTACGGGTGACTTAAGGGGTAAATATGCATGTCTTTCTTTGATTCCAGGTCCTAGAGAGATTAGATTTATTTTCGTCCAATTAATGTTTTGTGTTACCAAGAATAAACCCAGCTCTTTATAGTAAGAGTTTATTATGAGCTAGTATGGTCAAACGTTGAATCAGTATCGCAGCAGCACCAATAGTATGTCCTAACTTCAATAGTAATGATGTTCTACTTATATACAATCTCAACATGGTAATTGAACTATGCACTTCTAGAACGCATACCTTCTGGAGTTTTGCCACCATACTAATAAAGTTCGTTTTACAGTGATATAACATGTGGCAGCCGTAAACTTTTTAAAAATATTTGCTTTTCAGCTATCTGTAACTAAAAATAAGAGGTGTAATGTAAAACAAACACTTTTAAAACTTAGAAGCTACAAAAGCTTTTACCGCCTTTCTCTAACATAGCATAATTACTACATATTATTGTAAATCACTTCCGTACGGCCTTATCATCATGAAAATGTAAGTTTACATGTACGTTTTTATGTTTGACTTATATCTTCTAATCTACTTGTATTTTATCTTCTAACTGGTTGACAGTAATCAGAATATCCACCGACGTCAGTTGATGACAGGAGCGCATCTTGATATCATATTTGTATAAATCGACCGTTACGAACCGGTAAGTATTTCCCATCAAATATCTGATTTTGTAATTAACATTTGCAACAAGCTCAGCTGGACTCACTGTCAATCAAGTTATACCACCAAATCTGAACGCAAAATTGTATGATAAATTTCATTAGAGTCATCAAGTAAACGACGGTAAAACATGGTAAACCTAATAATGTTTTTCGTTCTTTATTTTAACGACAAAATTGGTAGTTGTGAAAAGGAAACAGTTACCTAAGCCACAAAAAATCAACTTGGCCATAGTCGACAGTCCTGCAGTTTCCTTCAAACTCCCGTAATGTCGTTGCAACGGACTTTGCTGTCGCTACCCGTCTGTGCATACTACATATGAGCAGTGCCGTAACAACCTCGGCGCTCACGAGTTCCAGACATCCCCACCCCCAGTTTTAGGTTGCTGAGATTCCAGCAATCAACTTTCATATTTTTGTTGCACAATTATAGTGTACATTTCAAAAATGACCCCCAGTTTTCAACTGGTGGTGTTTTTGTAATTTAGTTCGGGACCGCCACTTATCAGCTCGTGGAAGAAAAGTTTTTATCGCTTTTTAATAAGGAAAAAGATTTGTTGTTTCGATTTGTAACAAATAAACAAGTTTTTAAATTTTACCCTAATGAAGTTTATCGTTTAAACGTAACATTCCATATAATATCGTGTCTATGTGTTGAACTATATTTAAACGTGTTGCGAATGAAAATATAATTTTGAAACGAATGTAACCTTAACCCTATTTCTTGAACCATTTCTTATGATTAAAGAAATATCAAATTATATCTTATTTATGCAAAATATAACTCTAAGCTACGCTTGAGCTACATAATCCGGACTATAGACACTCAAATGTACATCTACAGCTGCCAAAATAATTATTTGCAATTCTCATTCTAGTGTAATTTTTATCGAGAAAATAGCCCAAACGCAATTTTTAGGGTAAGATTTTAAAAATTACTTATACCGGTGTACATACCATTTACCAGATATATACCTTCGGGCTCGCAGCATTGCTAAATTTAATGTTGCTAGTATATATAACATGTCGCGTAAATCGGTTGTTCTTAACCAGTTAACCCAAGATTATTTTAATCAAACATGTTTAAGGTTATGTTCAATTATAATAACCAAGGTATCATGTTGGATTCTTGAAAAATGAATCGCGCCCTTCCGGACCAGTTTATATAGTGATGGTGAGAAGTATCATGCTCTTTTCAAGAACCCGCTATGAGATTTTGGCAAAACCAAGTTATGATGATGAAGATGATCGACTGTACTGAAGAGTGTGACACTATTCAACTTGTCGTTGTCTTCGTCTTCGATAGGTCGCAGTTGTTTACGCCCTTAGGTTTATGACCCACCAAGTGGGCCATAAACACGACTACCTCATCCATATTCATGGTCCACCACGTCCAGACGCTGCAGGTTTTTAAACAACCAACCTGTACCCCACCCATCTTCTTGAACCAACAAATATACACCTCACCCATGTTCGTGAACCACTAACTTCAGATCCCCCAAGTTCATAGATACATAAGTTATACCCCACCGATTATCATGGACCACTTTTCCAGACCTCTCCCATATTTATAGACCACGCTTTTATTTTTTAATAATTTTTAGAAACATGACAAGGTGATCTATGCACATAGATATCTGAAACAGTGGTCCACAAACACGGAAGGGTTTGAAAAAGTGGTCCATGAACATGGGTTAGGTGTATTTTAGTGGTCCATAAACCTAACGGAGAGTCTGGATTTAGTTGTCCGTTAACTTGGAAATCTTAAAAATTGTTATTGAATATGGCGTTTCTGAAGCTAGTGGTCCTTGAACATGGGTATGCTGCAAATGTGCTGGTCCAAGAACATGGGTGGGGTATAGGTTGGTGGTTTAATACCTGAAGGGTCTGGACCTGGTGGTTCATCAGAATTGGGTATCGTAGTAAATGGGTATGGTAGCCATGTTTATGACCCGCTTAGTGGGTCATAATCCTGAGGGCGAAAACAAAGAAAAGCTGAAGAATGTCACCCTCTTCAATAGAGTCGACCATCACCGACTCGTGATATAACGTTTTGACGCGTACTAAATAAATTCAACGTGTACTCTATGTTCGTTCGTGTGTTGTCCGCTTGCTTTGCCTTCAAGCTTTAAGGATTCGGACAATCAGTTTGAAACAGCTTAATGTCATAAGTGCCGATATGAGGGTGGTAAGGGGTTACTCTTCTAATGATTTGACTACCCTCAAGCCATATTTAGCCTACATTCCGTTTTGATATGTATATTTGTTCGCTAGTACATTAAATCCAAACAAAGCCAAGACGTAAGAGATTATTAAACAAACTTTTATAGCATCCAGATCAAATTCAAAACTAATACAATGTAAGCTGACGACTACTAAAACTAGCACGCAATAAAATTTATAAATGTTACTGACGTATGTAGATGAACTAAATTGTTGAAAGGCATATCATTGCTTTTATTGCTACATCTGGCTATATGTTGTGTTCTGTCCAATAAGATATTTATGCGAACGATTAACTTAATACCTTTCACTAGTAACTGCGGTGATTGAAAGCTCCATATAATAGTGCGTTTCAAAAGCAACAGACCTATTTTCTAAATATTATGTTTTGCGTTCCACGAAAGATATTGGGCTTGGTCTCAACAAGGTATGCTGGTTACATTTCTTTTTGTTAAAACCGGTCTTTTTAAAACATGCCCAGGACTATTTGATTAATGTTTTGCCAAAACATATACAGAATTGAATTTTAAGAAGATCACGATACTCTTCACCAATATCTAGCGAACGTTAAAATACATTTTTACGACAAGGCGGTTTTTGAGCAAAACATAAAAGTGTTGTCATTCATGTTTATCGAAGAAAGATTGAGCACTGCTACAACTCAGCACGACCACTGGCCAGAAATGAAAAATCTTAAGTTACCATGCTCTCAAGAGCGCAAACACGACAATGAATCAAGGTTAGGAGCGGAGTATTTACGAATTCCACCCGTTTTATGGGTATGTCTACATAGGCAATTTTCAATTTATATTTACATGTGTGCTTGACCAACTTGACAGATCTCTGAAAGGAACGATCAGCATGACCATACCCTAGACATATTTCTATACCACGCATCCTTAACAAAACTGTAGATTTCAGGAAGACCACTTGCTTGACCACTGCATGGTAAACAAATCTCTGGCAAGCACGCATCCAGTCATCACCCCATTTGCTTGTGCCACTGTAATTTATCATGTGCAGTGTTGATTCGTCTCGAAATCCTTGTAATCAATTTCTCTACATTATTCATAATGATAAATCTCGCCATTAATCATACTAGCGTGTTGCAGTTAAAGTACAGAAAAGTGCACACCCTGTGAAGTTACCATCATTTGTTAATGTAACATGCCTGCTGTCATGCTTGACGTTTGCATTGGTTTCATCTATTAAGGCGTATATTTGAGAAAAAACTACGTTGATTTCTAAATGGCAATAAGTAAGATACTCAGGCAGATTAAATGATTTCCCTTTATGTCAATTTGTTATTTTATTATTGCTTATAGTTTATATTTCTGAACAAAATGCTTGAAAACCCTATTATGCGTCTTAACTAACCATTCCATTAATACATGCTTAAAGTCTGAGTTCCCAGGGGGTCCCTTGTTATAGGGTCAGCCGAATGCCAGGGGAGGAGGTCCTTCGATGCCTATGCTGTCCGCGCCACGGCGGCACCCTGGGGCAGTTGGACAACCTGTGAGAGGGTTCGGCGCTTCGTGTCGAGGGACATCCTACGCCTTAAAGGCTAACATCTAGGAGAATATATGATTTATTTACGGTTAATGTCGGGAATTTTAAAAAAACTTTGTAATATATTAGTTGTTCAAAAACTTTTCTATGAAGTAGAAGCGGCCAGCTGCTGTTAATACCTTGTCTTACATTTTATCCTGGATAACAGACGTCACGTTTTTATTTCAAATAATACTACAGGTTTCGCTCAGCAATTATACTACTAAAATGTTTTGGTAAAAATTTTGTACATTTCGGATGGTTCAATCAAGAGTTCATAATAAAAATTTGCATAAGAGTATGACACTTTGTCATACTTATGTACTTTAGGTTATACGATGATGTCGCCGTTTTTCGTCTTATGGGCTTTTGCCAATGATTCTAGGGTAGATACCGAGATATCGATTACCCCACGGTTTCTTGGAGAGCAGCAATTATCGCGTCACCAACATCAGACAAGATTAAAACATAAGCAGCAATAACTGGTGACTCCTATTGCCGTTTTAATGTGATTGGTTGGTGACAATCTCACAGCTGCTACTTCCAAAATGAATCTTGGGGGACAGCCGATACCCCCAAATAACCTTGGGATGTACTGCATAGGATCGTTTCGGAGATAAGCTGAAAAACCATCATATCATCACATAAGGTAGGCTACGCGATTATGACAGAGTGTCATACTCTTTTACAGAATTTTTATTATGGATTCTTGTTTCAAATCAGACCTCAAATGGCTTGAATTTGATTGGCATAATAACCAAATTTTTCCTCTGATCGCATTCGTCCAGTTTTAACCCACTTTGAGTTTGTAATATTGTAATATGTTAGCCCAAAAGGTATGCTAGCTTGACTGAAAATGAATGTTTGAAATATTGTATTTCAATGGACGTGACTGTATCTGTTGTCCTGTATGTCGTGGGATCGTTTGGCCTCTGCATTTCCTGCAGTATACATTTTCTGCATTTGATTTAAATACAGGGCAATAAAATTTGGAGATTTACTAGAATCCTCCAAGCCGAAATTGGTCAATTTTGAAAATACAGGGGAAATTTTTGTACCATTCGAATCAGCTCCGGTCAGTCAGAAAATGTCCATCTCGTTGAGTTCTATGACAATTTTTTTCTATTTTTTGGAGTTTCCTTGGTATCCAAAATTTTCGAAAAAAATATTTTTTCTAAAATATATGTCATTCGAATAGCTTTGTCCAGCTAAATTGAATGGCGGCAAAATCACCATGATCACTTAATAGGTTAACGAGTTAGGCCTAGGCTAACGCTTAATCTTAGCTTTAAATTGAGTATTTATAACATAAATGGCAATAAATCCTTAATGCATAAAGTGATTTCACCGTAAGTCGACCCATCTCGTCAATGCGGTTGGATGATATATAAAATTATACATTTCTAAACTAAACTTTTTGAAAATTTTGTGCATCCAGGTGAACTGTTGCAAACCCAAGAAGGTTTAAAAAATTGTCATAAAATAGAACAAAATCATTTTTGACTCAGCTCGTTTAGGTAAGTCGAATGGTACCAAAACTTCCGCTGTATCTTTAAAATTGACTAAGTTCGGGTGAGGGGTTGGGGATCAAGGACAGAACCCGAAATTTCCCTCGTCCATGAAATACAACAGGGACATTTTTCATCTCCACAAAACAAACAGGACCACAGATAGAGTGACCTGCGGACGCTTGATACGCGAAATGGCATATCTATAGGATAAATGGGCATAAGCTGAAGACTATCCCCTACTCTTCAGCAAAACATCGCGCACTCTCGGTTTAATCTATTTCTTTAGATCAGTATAATTGTTCGTAGCAGGTATTATTTACCTAGGGTTGTTATTTACAATTACATCTACTGGTATTCCAAATCCGCAACGTGATATATGAAATCTTGTAATTATATAGTTCACGTTTTATTAACAAGTCAGGGCCGAATTCAGAAATATTTTAGAATGACCCATCTAATTTATGTATGATGCTGGTATGGGTACCAATTTAGCCATTTACAGATTAGCACTAATATCCAAATTACCGTCAGGCAAGTGTTCACGATTGTAACTTTAAGAAGAGTGTGATACTATTCCCCAGTACCATATAAAATGATCGTGTATTGTCATCATCGGTTGTCCTCGCTATGGCTCGGGACAATCATGCTCTTTACTTATGCGACGGAAATCTTTACAAACCGGCAAAATATTAATCAAAGGTTTGGTTTTATTTGTTTTGGTTTTGTACAGAAGTTCTAGAATTACAGTGTAAAATTTAAAGGTGGACTATTCTGCGACAGCTTTGTTTTTACAATTTCTTCCATCCGCCTCATATTTATTGGTAACAGCAATGTTGATAAGGAATATTAGGATAATTGCAGTGAACTGTACGGATTCGCTAGAAAAGCAAATTGTGAAGCTAACTGAGTAGTTTTAGAACAATTTACAAATACTGAATTTTCTCATTTCGTTGCTTTCATCATAAAGCTCTCCTTCCTGCAGCACCAATAGTATACTCTTGCTGATATATTGGAAAGGAGTAAATTATCGAGATATTCAACTCAGCTGTGTTATTGTCCGGCTGTTTATTTACTCCGTTTCCGATACAGTCGATCAATTATTTTTACTGTTTTAGTTTTTATGTTTATTGAATGTTTTAACTCTAATACTTAATCTTAGCTTTCACCTCTAATAAAACGGCACATTTGTGCTGCTAAAATAGTGATGACGTTCACTCAGTACTAGCACGAAAGGTATATAAGTTATCGTCGCTATTTTCGGTTTTCCTCGCGATATTTCGTGATAAGTTAAAAGGATTTAAAGTGGAGTGTCACACAATCAAACGCTGACGTGCTTTGATATTAATTATATCTTGCTGCATAAATTGTCTAACTCTTTAGAATTTCACCAAATTATGCGGCCGACCCAATGATATGTTGTAGAGTGTGATCGACGTTCAAGCGAGTTATGAGTGTCAGCTTAAAAGCAGTTGTTTTATTATATATCCAGTTTGAATTGTCCACATTTGCTGTTATGTGTTAGGTACTTCTTTACTTTCCCGTTTATAGAAAGAAATATGCTTTTACCCTATGGTAGAGAAGGCTCATGGTACTAGCGGCAGAAGTTTTAATCTGTTATGGTTCGTAATTTACGCTACTCCTTGTTGGCGAAATTCATATAAGGACCCACCGTCTGGATTAAACTAGAGATACCCCTAAGCTTAGTCTCAGGTCTAGGCTTAGTCTAAGGCTCAGGCTCAGGTTTACTGTGATGCTCAGGATTAGACTGATGCTGCATGTCTGGTACATTGGGTAATGCTAAAATCATGAAATCATAACCTATTGAGCCGATTTGGGATAAAATCATTGCGCTCATTTGGGATTGCGATGAAGGATATCCGTTGGGTTTAGCTCGTCAACCCGTGTGAAACGGCATTATATATACTTATATTGAGAAAAATTTAAGAAAATATTTTTTCGAAAATTATTGGTACTTAAATTATTAACTGGTAAGCGCAAACATCGACAAAAAATATTGCCATAAATAGGGCGTAAATGGATATTACGTGAAACATCTTATAGAGTTGTGATGAAACTTTGTTCAAAACTTTGTATTGTGTTCGTTCTTTGAATTCCGCATACCTACTTGGATGACACCAGAAATTTCTCATGAAATGGAAAGCAACTTGGCGTTATCTGTTTTCGGAAGAAGTATTCAATGATTTAACGTTTTGAAGTCGCTTTGAATGTCAGTTATAAATACTGTTAACAATTTCGCAGTCCTATTATTACACCAGCTCCCATGTAATTTACTGTAGCTTGCCACAGCTGGCAAATAATTTTATCAAACCATTGTATATAGTTCTGGTTCGAGCAAACATATTTAAGCGTGATAAACTAAACAAACCCAGCATTACCAATTGTGGAAACTTGAAATTAAGAAACTATTTCACACAATAATGTTTCTTGGTGGAATTAGTAGCTAAGTATCTCACGGTTTGCAATCGACCACCTGTTTTTCAACACAATCTTTACCCGTTACAAGACAAGTTTAAAAGTTAATAAAGAAACTAAACATATATTCTAAAGAAATCGTGCTGAAATTTCTTGCGCAGTTTTCGGATTAAGCAGTTTTGAGTACACGGTATAGCTAATACATACTCAGAAAAGTAAAAGTTTTGTATAAGATGCAAATACGCATGTAATCACCAATAAAGGTTCACTATAACAGTTTATTCATATGTTTTAGCTAAATATGATACACACATGTCAAATGGTACACGTTTATACTGGTTTTGACAAATACATCATATTTGTTTTAAAATGGCACATTTTTGGGACGCATATTTAAGCATATTTAATTTGTCGTCGTAAAAATGCTGTGGACGTGAAAAACGAACAAATTCAAATCTGCATAACTGTATTATGCATAAAATCGTTAACTTTTGCCATTTCGAATATCCTTTGTGACCAATATTCCCGGATTTTTATTAGAACTTTTTCAAATATGGCAAAAAGAAAATTAAATCTTCGTAGATATTAACACTATTTAAAGATAGCCCTTCGTCGTAATGCGCCGCAATATGCAACACTGGTTCTAATTATTTGCTTACACTTATGTTGTTTATCCATCCTCAAATACACATGATTTCGCATGACACTAGAATGTAACAGCTAAGCTGCATCCGTCCCTCGTAGTATTAATTAGACAGATGTAACAGTAACCGTAGCGTTGTTCTTAACTGTATTGTTATATTTAACTTTTCTCAACTATTTTCCTTCTCAGTCGTCTTTGAGCTACCCAAGCTACAGGTTTGTGTTCGTTAGATAGGATATGGGATAAAAGAAATCTTGTTAATCCATTCGTGCGCGCCATTAGTCATAATAAGATTTTATTAGGTAAGGGAATGAAACTTCCCTGCACTGTAACGTTAACGCGTGTGGGACGACACAGGCGTTTTTGCTCTACCCCCTCAGTTCTAGGCATGCAAAGCACCCACGTTTTCTGGAAGAGTAGGGCATTCATTGAATCACAGCTTCCTGTTATACCAACCCCGTTGAAAGCTGGGGTCCCACCTACCCCGCCCAAAAATGGAGAGGTGGCGGAGCTACCCCTTCCACAGCACGTGGCGTGGGGATTTGCGCATAATGACTCCCTCCCATGAAATTATGGGGTATTGCCAAAAACGCCTGCTTCATCCAACTTGAGGCGACATTAGAGTGCAAGGCAGTGTCATACCATTCCCTAATGCCGCTTCGATATATTATAAGGCATTACGCCATCTTTCTAGAATCTCTTTTAAGCAAAATTCACATGACATTGTGTGTATCAGCTATACATAGAAACAAGGTTGAACATTTATTGCACAATATATTGATATCGTACGACACATGATGGTAATGCTATATAATTTTTCACTATCATCTTTCAGGATAGTGGTGTATAAGATAGTTGAATGAACTGTAATGGAATATCTTCGTGTACGCATGATGTTTTTGCATATATTGTACTAATATTAGCTAAAATATTATTCCAATGTTTTACTTTTAGCTCAACGATAATGCTTTGCTACCTGGTGAAGAGCATGGGCTAACACACAATAGTGCTTTGGTAACGCGTATTGTTTTGGCTATTTGTCAGGCTGTTAATGATAAGCCTAAATTTTAATTTCATAAAAAATCTGTTAATATTGAAACTACGATTTGACCATTCCCTGACATTTAGACGCAATTATTAAAATTCTACCATAATCAGTTCATATAAAAAATAATTTATCAAGTTTACATGTATTCATAGCTCCATCAAAAACACCTTACATAAAATTGCAATGAATGGAGGTGTTTTAACGACTTTTATGGCAGGAAAACATCATGATGTCTTCAATATATTGTCCTATTCGAAGTCTAGTATTTGCATACGACTGCCTAGATATTTCTCTAAGCCTTAACTAACGGGAGATGTGTATCTTGTAGTTAATTCAGCCATTATACTTATTGGGGCATACTTTATGACATACTTTACAAATTTTATGAGTGTCAGTGGTATTGTGTGAGGTTTAAAACTCAAGGTAGTTGGATTTTGCGCAGTTGAGTCGGGAAACTAGTTGAAATCATTGGTTATATGTAACAATGTGTGCTTGGTGTAAGCAGTTATTGTAGAAATTCCTTTACATTTCGCGTTAAGATAAAATAGATACTGTCCATCGCAGTGTGGTTCGGCAGTACTGTGAAATGGAAATTCTGACAGCCCATACATACCTACGCAATGGATAATAACATTGTAATTTACATAATGTAACGTTTCAAGATTAGGATTGATAGTTATATTGCTACAAAGGAGGTCTTGTACGAGTATATCAATATTAATTTTACACAGTCTGAGAATACGTATGTGCTGTGTTGCTATTACATAGTAGCAATTATTGAGTTGGTTTTTGTCTGAAAAACTACCTATCACCCGGTGTCGTAAAAGGATAACTTGGCTGGAGTAGCAACGAATTTCACCTAGCAACATATATATTGCTAAAATTTAAGGCATATTAATATATCAAATTACATATTATAGACAGTAGCAGCGAGATTTATATTAGTTTTGGCCCAAAACAATGATTATCCGAATGGTTTCTACCTTTTTGGTAAATAATTTAGTAATAAATTTATATATTTATCAAAAATTTGGAACTATTGGCCTCCTCAGTCGTTGATTTCATTTCATGGGAGAAAAATCATTTCACTGAACATGATGAATGTGCTAGTGGTAAATATTGCATGTAAAGCTACATCACGTGTCGCATTGGTTGGAGTGACAACGCTAATGATTGTTTGAATTGAATTTCAAAATTAGTGCATATCGCCGATGCCTGAGATCGCGGTTCAAGCCAACCACCACAAAATACAGGTCAACGCAGATTCAGTCACAGCTCAAATTGTAGCGAAAGCCTTATATTAGTAATTTAGAAAACTTAGCCACTCTGAAAAAATCAGATGTGGCTTTGTAGGTTTACCAACTTTTTGCTAAAGCAGATTAGCTCAACTTTAATTTTGTCGAACTTTAACAGTGTTTCACAGACTGTTTCCATTAAATAGATCGAATTTGTATATACTCTTTCATCAATTTCTTCTGTGCACGGGCTGGCATTATTAAGTTTTGAGTGCACCCCGAAACCTATGTGAGTGGCTCCATAGGTTAACTTTATCTCACGTTCCGTCACGTTCGTATATATAAGGGAATTTAATATATTTAGTCGAAAATGAATTAAACACTTCCAATACGCTTCCTTTATGCACTTTTGATAAGATTTATTGCATTGATTCGGAATTTATGGCAATATAAGCATGCCAAACTGGCTACATATTAAGTAAACATAGGACGATTTTCCTTCGCCGGTTTCTTTTCCTTCACCGATTTGGACCGACTCTGAAATTACAGCCATGGAATTCAGTTGTTATGAACAGGCCGTAAATGGCGTCAACTTGTATATCTACCAAAAGTTCGGGTTGAGCAGAAAACAAGCTTTCATCCACATAATTAGCCACATGCAGACATGATAGCTCCTAAAATCTTTCATTAGCGGATCCTGTTAAAATTAGATTTTAGGTGATAATAAATGTTTATTGACATTTAAGTCAAGTCCACTTCCCAGTCCCGGCTCACAATTTACCATCAATTTTTTTGCCTTTCCATACGGTATCTGGTGCTAATGTTTGCTACTAAGGTTAAGTTTCACCACCACTGTAATAGGAAGAAAATTCAATGAGATCCTTTTTTCTAAATTGTCAGTGGAAACTGAAAGTTTGTCACGGCGTATATTGATTTATGAGACTAAACATTTCACATGAAAATTGGGGACCAATCATGGGATGCAAACATAGGACACGCACATTGGCCATTGATGTGACCACAGCACAATACTTTAAAACAATGGAACGAATGAATAATTTGTTTATGCTTTATCACCTATACTGTGCGTATTACTGTGCTGTTATATAAATAAAAGGTAACACACGAATACTGTTATTCGAATATCGACTTATATGTGCCTTTCATTAATTATGTAAAATATTCTATATTTTCTGCGCATTTTCTTATTACTTGCAAATCAAAATTATCTAACAGCGTCAATGACGCAGTTAAATTTGCTAGCTCGCATCGAAGATCGGTCGCTGTTTTTGATTAGGGGTCCGAAGCAACTAACAATCATTAACTTATTCCAAAACAACTTACCGACATATATCTATGATACGACATATGCCTCCCAGAGTGGCAAAAGCCGAAAACACTGTCATATGCTAATAACTACCTCAATATTGATTGTTGCTTGATGACAAAAGCATTGGTATTCTGACATATTTGATATCGCTTGTGCCGCGTGTTCAGAATTCACAATCCAACAGACAAATCTAGGTATAATGCAATTTAAAATCACTATTTGTGTGCGTTTGTTCTGTCTCATCAGGCCGTGCCTACACATTGCCTTGTCCAGATAGCGCCTTACATTCATATCTATTTGATCTAAGTCAACTGAACTATTATCGACATGCCACCGTTACACATTTACTGTTTTCTTTCGAATTTAATGAAACCAATATCGGTTGCCAATATCGTTAAAAGCAAATTCCTGGATAGATTTTTTAATATTCATTGTTATGAACGGAAATTGGCAAAAATGGCTTTTTGATCTAAAAATTTAGGACTAATATCATGAAGACATTTATCGCCTTGTGTATCCAAATGAAATTGGTTTTTAAAGCCTAAGCCGATATATCTTCGTTTATTAAAAATATAAAAAATATAAACCGTCACATAAATATAGAAAAGCAACGTAACGTTATCAGATGTATCACGCGAAATTTACGGCACGCTAGGTTGACTTGATAACACCGCCAATTTGTGACAACTGTATACTGAATGGTTCGATTGAAAAGTCTGAACAAGACCTTAATTGCTACTGTATATGACTACTCAGAAAGCAGTAATAAAATAGACAGAAGTTGAAACAATGCATAAAAGTGCTGCAAAGGTAAACGTCTAACCCGATTGAGCCAAGAGGATAACCCAAGATGACCTGAGAAGCTGAGCAGCTTACGTATACCCTACAGTATAACATTAATGGCAAAATTGAAGATATCACGGTTGATTGTAGAGTGCTCAATAAGGGGTTATTGTCCAATGTTCCCTTGTTGAAAGGATTTACGGATGGTGCAATTATGAGCCCGCTTCATTGAACAAGAACTATGAACACATGGATCTTACTGAACTAGACACCGAATGGTTATAGACGACACACAAATGCAAAATTGATAGATATTTCTAAATAGATTAATAGATAGAATTTGGGGTTAAAAATTTATATATTACTTGATCGATGCGTTACAATGACAAATGTAGGGTTATGTATATGCCATAAGTTCGGATACGCAGGTAATATACTTATCCATTCGGGTGACTTATTACGACGCTACATATGACTACAGCAAATTTTTATAGATTTTGGTATTAAATATCTTATTTAATTCGTCATGGTTCTACTGTCAGTAACTTAGATACGTTGTTAGCGGCTGATGCCAAGTAATATTGTATGCATTGTGTTAAGATGATACGAAATCGGTCAACGTATTGCAATGTTACAGACAGAAAGACCTATATTTGTGCTTATATTGGCCCAAAATAACAGTTTTGAGGTGTTTATTCCACAGCAACAAAGCCTCATTTGTAGCGCACATTTACCGCTAAACCAATCCACATATTATGAAGTTACAAATGGCCACATCCATGTTTAAGTTGGTTTTAGTCTGAAATCAAAGCTATTCAAATCCAGCTCTTCAACGTGCACAGTAGCAGATTACAACGAATGCATGTATGCCCAAACACATCAACCAGATAAATTCCATCAATCTGTTTAAAACAGCTGCTGCAACAAAGTATTCGCGCCTTTAACTTTTATGCAAGTTTATGGTTGCCAATTTTAAAAGTAGCAGTTTTGTCAAAATTATTTACTTAAATGGCTTTTACATTGATTAGTTTATACATTTTACTTAGTATACATCTGCTGAAATAGAGTTTATTTTACAGTTTATTTTACAGTTTATTTACATTTATAGTTTATAGAGTTTATTTATAGATCGAATAGGCTGCAACACCTTCCCTTTTCTGTCTTGATGGCGGCTTCCGTTCTGACGTTTATTTGTCATTCTTATTGTTCTTGGCTTAAAAGTTTGCTAGGGCATAGGGTTAATATGACATAACTTTAAAAGGATGAATGTATATATGTCAACATTCTAGTACATATAGACAACTAGTTGAAAAAGAATGAATAATAAAACCACGTTCAACACTCCACAGGTACTGGAAAGTCTAGAAATTTTTTACATGGGAGTGTTTGGACCTTCATCCATTCTTGGTCAAAAAATTTTCTAAAATATTTCTCGTTTTTCGTGTTTCTAATTTTGATGGTCACGCTATATTGTTTGATGGGGGCCGAGCCCTGCACCTAAACCAATACAGGAATTACAATGTATTATACATGTTTTGATTAACCTTTTTCGTGCATAGTATCCAGGGTATATCAAACACACATTCCAGGTACCAAAATAGTTATCTGCGATTGTTATTGACCCGATGTTTGCCACCTACAAAACCCAATGATATCAGCAACAATACGTCTGAATACAAATGCTGACGCAACATTACTTGAGGTTAAAGAAGGTATTGTCCGTTTTGCTGCGGTACCACATAAATTTTAACTTTTTTATAGCAAGTAAATTCCGTTTGTCCACCAGAAGGCTTTCCGTGGTTCACGCGCAGCACATCATTTCGTGATGGAGACTGATTCATTAGATATAAACTACTTTAATGTATTCCAGGATATTGGGATTTACAAATTTTATCCAAATGTTCATTCGTACGCTGTTTTTAGCTAGTGGGGCACCACAGGGAGTTGGAGGTCTGCGCGTTCGGACTCACCACCCTATAAAGAGGGTGACGAAAAATCATTATCAAGGATCCCCTTGTTAGAAACTTCCGAATTCCCGAATAGGCAGAATCCTGTGAAACAACTGTGACATTATGATTTAAATTTGCTATGGCATTGGCGACATCCAGGAGCCCCTGCCTTAACCTGCTTTTACATGCGACGGCGGAAGCGTATTTTATGATGTTGATTAGAGTAGTTCTGTGTATTAATCACACCTAGTAATATGCAGTAAGACTGGCTTAACATACATTGCAACAGGGCAGAACTGGCTAAGTAAGCAATAGTAGGTATAGCAAAAACTGGCCCGGGCACAATAATGATGGAAAAAGCTTAGGTTCTTAAGTTCTTAATAAAAAATTATGTTTCATCTTGCTTTCCCTTTTGGAAATTACGATAAGAGGAACGACGTTTTACAAAAAGCAGAAAATGCAATTGTGTCCTTTAGCTGTCGCTAAGCAGTAATTTAGTGACTTAGTTAATCCTTATATAAAAGTACGTCACATCATCTATGTCATATTAAATTTTCGAGCAAGCTGTACTAATTAATAACCATACGGTGTGACAACTCTGGTTAAACTATCAATCTAACTTGTCTAAATGTATATATTAAAGACTTTGATGTTAAAATTTTTTACATTGTGCGTTTTGCGTTAGTATTGGTTTTGGAATTTCGCTCAATTGAGTTATCCTACACTAAATTTTCTCAATTTATGCTTTCACAGTGTGTATGATTGTAGACACATAGCCGTAACGCTTGTTTTAGCGCAACAAAACATAAACTTTTTGTAATAATGTACGTATGCCAAGCATAACATATTTGCTTCTCCATGAACTTGGAGTTGAGAGTTTTTTTATGAGTGTGACACTGGCGTTGATATATTTGAATTACATGCCGCAACTCAAATATTAATTTTATTTTTTTTAATTTTCTGCCAGCCGTGAGACTGCAGACAGTAGTGAATCCAGAGGGTGAAGGTTCGGAACGGGTCCCCTCACAAACCGTTGGGTATCTATAGAAACGTCTACCGGCTGCACTAGGCATCAACGCATACAATAACAAGATAACGATAGGCATCATTAGCAAAATTTGCCTCTCCCGCTCCATCACAATTGCCTGGTTCCGCCACTGTCTGACAGAAATACTTGCTAATGCTATTTAGATGGATTCGATTAATATCTTTGTGTTAAGACACTGTGACATGGCTCGATTTATTAATTCATTTATAATTCAAATACAATAAAAACAAGCATTTTCATATATTACATACTACAAACAAACCAGCTGGCATTCATATATGCAAAAACTCTGGATAGCCCCGGAATTATATGAACCAAAGCCTGAAGCCTATTTAGTAGCTTAGACTCTGTGTGCATTATCATTATGATACAAGAAAGAGGAAACATTGTCAAACAACAACACGTACGTCGGCTCTGGTGTGCCATTTTATTTGTGTTTATATATAGCCATCATGAGCGCTCTATACATTGTGGTCCGAGTATTGTAGTTATTATTATTATTATTGCTATGTTTTCTCATTGGTTTTTCTCTGTTCACGGTAATATTATGGGGCAAGAGTGAGAAATATAGATGAGAAAATTCTGAACAAACAAGATAAAACTATATATTTGGTTCGATACATATTGCTGTGGTAACATCAACGTCATCAAGAGTTTGATCCAACATACAAATTTTGTTTTGGGGTGCAAACAGGAATGAACCATCTTTACCTTATTAAATTTGCTCAACGCTAAACGTTATACAAGGCCAAAATAGTAAAATAAACTGAGTACATTAGCTGTGCGCAGCAAGGGGAGCCTCTCTCGCTTTTCGGCAAAAATAGGATTTTTGTCATATAGACCATGCCATTACCTCTCACGGCCCCACATATTATATTGCCCACACTTTCGAGTCTACTGCTGCACCCCTGCGTATGTTGTTATTATAGCCAATCACTTAGACAGCATAATTATGGAAACATGCAGAAGTTGCACGGTATTAGTTACGTCGTGACCTGTGTGCGAGATTGGAAAGCATAGCCTTATCTAACGATTCCAGGCTGTCACATTGTTTTCATGTTTGCGAAACCCTTGTGCAAACATATTTATGATAATCCAACAGTGCTAGAAAAGTGCAGCTTTTATGTAGTCGTCAGGCTGTTACATTGTTTTCATGATTCCGAAATTGCATTACTTATATCCTCAAGTTGTACTATAATATACTACGGTAGGAAGATTAATAAAGGTTTAACAATTAGCCGCTGTGGTCTGCTCAATAGGACGAAGTGGCTGGCCTCAGACGTGCATAATAGCGTTTGAGGTAATGCTAAGTCTGAGAGACACGTGAGACAAGAAATATTTCGATCATCGACTATATGACTACAGGAATCTATGAGATCGTGGGTATTAGTAGATACGGATATGAAGGAACTTTGAATTTGTCTCATTTTTCTGTGAATTCTGCTAAGTAATTTACTGAATAGTGTTGTAGCCTATCAAGGCATTATACCGCATCCGTAATAATATATTGCTCTAAAAACATAAAAATGTAAAAATGGTTGGCACGGTCCTGATTACAGGTTAATCAGTATATATCATACAGTTTCTCCTTCAAATTATCGAAACACTATTATTCCATATTCGTCATGGAAGTTTAAGTATTATAATGTTTTTGTCTTTAAAATGAGATACATTAGCAACTATGTTTAGTTTTGACAATTTTACTGAAATCAGTTATATAAATAACTGCTTAAATTTGTTAAGCTATATTTACTGTAAGTAAAAGTTCGAAATATTGATTGCTCACTCGCCTTGCAAAGATTTTCATCAATGCTGCATTACACCTAGTGTAATTTATACTATAATTTTGTTACGATAAGGCACTTTAGCAAAAATACTTTTTGCATTAAATACAGCCTATAATGAATTAACCACGCCGCGATTTTGTACATAATATCAAGTGTTTATTATGAACCCTTGAAAAAGAGTGTGACACACATGTCACACTACGGTGTATAGGCTGAGGGATAGCAGGGACCATTTTAGCGTCATTTGTTTCACTTACAGAGGTACAACTTTCAGAATTTTGTGCCGTCCCCCTCAACATTTGTAGTGTATGTCGTTTATTCTCCCCTGCCCCAGTTTCTACCTGTCCCCCAACTTCTGTTCCAAATCGAACAAAATATAAAACTTTAAACATTGGTGTTACAATCTTGTTCAAGTGTGTATCATGAACACTTGATAATACTATCTTTTCGATCATAACGTCATTTAATTCATGCTCCACATAGAGTATTAAAGAATCAAACTAAGAACAGTATTTAGGACAAAAATTAACAATAAATTGTTAATCTTGTAATAATTAGCAATTATTTCGCTAATTATTGTTCACATTGCCATACCCTTTACTTTCAGGCTTTGTCATGGTTCATTCAACCTTCCATTTGATAATTCTAATGATTTACATGCTAGTACTCCTCATTAGATGGTATAGTCGTATCGATTTCAGAATTTATGTGTACTAGTTAATTTCTCAAATTCTAAAAGAGGTGAACCAACTGTGTTAATATATATGTTATATAATATATAATATATATAATATATAACATATATGTTATAGACAAAGGCACCAACTGCTCATGTCTGTATTAATTATATTGCGGCTAGTGTTTCATAGAAATAGATATAACTGTCGGCTTTTAATGCTGACCAGCACTCGCAAGTACTTACATCTTCAGAATAAGCCAGGAGTTCAGATAAAAATATTGCTCAGTTTACTGTTCGCTTGGCAGACTTAATTGTATTTACAGTAGGTAAACTCTGAAATATACTGTAGTAGGCATGAGTGAGAGTTTTATTTGTATTTGAATAAAAATGTTGGTCTAAATGGATTTCAATTTCTGCAGGTGGAATGTTTTGATGAATGTCCTCAGGAGCATAATTTTATTCTCTTCGGTTCAGTGAGCATGTATTAGTTGTACCAATATAACACGATGCTTTGAGTACTTGTAATTCTGTTGTTGATAGTCATTAACTAATTCAGCGCTGTTTTTAGTTTTATCTTGATGCAACCCCGCGACCGTTGTGTCTACAACTTAAACTCTGCTTTATTGAGTAGCGAACGAAGCGAGCAAACATTTATTTGTATGCTCACTGATAAATTTTTCCTTGTCCATACGTTCGTTCGGACAGTTTTTTCTAAATATCTCTGGAAACAACGAAGATATTCACATGCGGTCTTTTGCATATGCTAGCTTATAGCCTGTTACCTCATATCAGTTTAATCTACGCAACTCACTTACGGGGCATGTATAGCAGGCCCCTTTTAGATAGGGTATTCCCTCAATTTTAGTAACTGAGAAAAAAGCTTTTTCGTTATGTCTCAAAACACAGGCCCCATGTCAAGAAATGTTGCATATCTTTTATGTTCGCCTGGATAAGGGCTACAACTTTATTGGCCAGCACTTTTTGTGAGGCTCGCAGACAAAGAGGTACGAAAACAAAATTGGGTCTCAAAAGGACCCCTTTTTACTTCTTATATATCATATTTTAAGACAATCGTTAATAAGCATAATATGGCCACTATTAAGGTTTTCGAGGTCGCTGAAAACAATGGAGGAATTCACTTGATTGCTTTTAGGGCCTATCTCCCCCGTTTTGGAGTTGTATTGTATGTATCCTTAGGAACCCGAACACCACCAAGAGCTATGTATGATTGCCTGATTATCAATCTACTGGTTTCTTTTTATTTCATCTGATATTATAAAGTTATTAGAGAATGCTGAAAACGATAGAGTGATTCATTTGAATGCTTCTGTGACCAACATGAATGTATATACCGTTTTCGGAATGGTATTATATATCCAGGAACCCCACTCCAAAGAACTAGGCACGATTTCGTGATTTTCAATCTGCTGCTGTGTTTCATTGCATCTGCTGTTATATAAGTATTCAAGGATGCCGAAACCGATAGAGTGACTCATTTGAAGTTATCTTTGACAGGTTTGCCATTTTTGCAATGGTACCATAACAGCAGGGACACGCTTTCCAAGAACTATATGCGCATGATTGCGTGATTTTCAATCTACTATTGTATTTTATTACATCTGCTATTATAAATATATTTGAGGATGCTGAAAACACTGGAACGAATCATTTGAACGCGTCTGTCGCCAATGTCATCTTTTTGGAATGGTACTATGATCCTCAGGGACCACCATTTCCAAGACCTTTGCATAATTTCGTGATTTATAATCTACAGTTGGATTTTATTTCATCTGCTATTATAAAGGTGTTTAAGGATGGCGAAAACGATGGAATGATTCATTTGAAAGTATATGTCCCCAAATGTTACCCTTTTGGAATGGTACTTTATACCAAGGCGCCATCCTTCCGTAAACTGAGCATTATTGCGTGATTGTCAATCTACTGCTATATTTTATTGCATCTGCTATTATAACGGTATTCGAGGATGCAGAAAACGATGGAGTGTTTCATTTGAACGGATCAGTCGTCAATGACGCCTTTTTGGCGCGGTACTGTGTCCTCAGAGACCTCCCTTTCCAAGATATATGCATGAATTCGTATTTTTCAATCTACTGCTGTATTTTATTGCATCTGCTGTTATAAGCGTATCCCATGATGCTGAAAGCAATTAAGGGATTCATTTCAACGCATCTGTGACCAATGTTGCCTTTTCGCAGTAGTACTGTAATCCCTAGTGACTCCCCTTTTCAAGAACTATTCATGCTTTCTTGACTATCAATGTACTGCTATATTTTTGTGCATCTGCTAATCTACATGTATTCCAGGATTCTAAAAACGATGGTGTCGTTCATTTGAACGGGTTTGTCATAACGTGATCTTTTTGGAATTTTACTGTATCTCAAGGACCTCCATTTCATGAACTATGCGTGACTGCGTGATTGTCAATCTGCTGTTGTATTTTATTGCACCAGCTAGTATTATTTAGGTATTCAAGGATACCGAAAACGATGGAGTGATTTATTTCAAAACATCTGTCACCAATGTCGGAGTTTTGGAATGGCACTGTATCCCAAGGAACCACTTCTAAGAACTTTGCATGATTGCGTGATTGTCAAGCTACTGATGTATCTTATTGCACCCGCTAGTATGAATTAGGCATTCAAGAATGCTGAAAACGATAGATTGATTCATTTCAACGTGTCATTTATTATGTAGCCTTTTTGGAATGCTACTTTTTCCCCAGCCCTCTCCCCTCTGTCAAGAATTATGCATAATTTCGGATTTTCAATCTACTGCTGTATTTTACTGTATCTGCTATTCTAAAGGTATTCTAGGATGCTTGCTATAAACGATGGAGTTATTCATTTGAACGCAACTGTGATCAATATTGCCTTTTGAAATGATACACTATCTAAAGGAGGTTCTCTTCCAAGAACTATGCATGAGTGTGTGATTTTCAATCTACTGTAGTATTTCATTGCATCTGCTAATATAAAGGTGTGCGATGATGGTTAAAACAATGAAATGATTCATTTAAACACACCTGTGACCAATATCACTTTTAGAATGGCACTGCATCTCCAGCAATCCCTACTTTCAAAAAAACCATGGATGATTTTGTGATTTTCAATCTACTGTAGTACTTTAGACAATCTGCTATTATAAAGACTTTCGAGGATGCTAAAAAGAATGCACCTATTTATTTGAGTGTATCTGTGACCGATTTAGGTTATTTCGAATGGTACTGTAACCCCGTGGCCCAGCATTTGAGCCTTGAGTGATTTCGTGATGTTCAACCTAATATTATATTTTGTTGCACTTGTGGATATAAAGGTTTTCGAGGATATCGATAAGGAAAACATGATTGACTTAAATGTATTTACGGCCAATACGCCTTTTTAGCATGGTACTACATGCTCTGATACCTCCAAACCCCCCTTTGACCTCTGCTTGATTTTGCTGGTTTCAGTGTAATGCTGTTACCTGCTAAATCTACGAATGCATAGAATTTCGAAGCAGGCACAAATAATGAATTGATTCACTCCAACGTGTGTATTTCTGACTAAAGACGTCGCTCACTCATAGTGGTACCGCTAGCTGCGCTATGGTGGGTTGAACCATTCTCTAGTATAAGTAATCCGACAGCAATCAGTAAAAAACACAGAAATCGGAAGAGTGCACAAAAGCGCTACAGAAAATGACATATAACCCGAAAGAAACAAGTTGCTCAGATATCCCCGCAAACACAGTGTAAAATTTCTTTCAAAATGATAGCAGCAAACAATATTTAGATATTTGATAGCAGAACGTTGAAATCAATAAAATGTTCTCCCGATCCATTGCCTTGTTGACATTCTATACTACTGATGTAATTATGAGCGTGCTAGTTCTGACAAAGACTATAAAAACATAAGTCAATACACACTCAACGATTGTTTGGATTTTGACTAATTATTATGAATACTCCTTTCTGGACATAAATAATATTTTAGACAACATGCAAAATAGTTTATGGCGTTAGAAATATATTTAGAAAATGCTTTTTAGATTTGGCTGCCGATTTAATAATTATTGAATCGATAATGTACGAATCTGTGTCACACGTTCAGCTTTATATCATGTTTACGTTCACACTCACATTGTCCACGCTTCAGTTTGTGTGCCAATGAATGGCCAGTTTTCTTGCCCAATAACAATATGTTGATGCAATTAGACTACGGTAATACGGTATTACAAAACAAATTGATATGTTGTGCAAGTTTACTTAAAGTTATACCTAAACGAAATGTTAGGGTCTACTAAAAATCTGGGTGCCAAGTTAGTTCAAGCGCGGATTTAGGGGGTTGGTTGCGTGGCTAGCCACCCCCCTCCCTTGCAACGCCAAAAATATATTTTCGATACTGTTATACCGATGAAATACATAATCTATATATATAAGATTAGATGGATTTTCGTCTGTTTAGTATTTATATGAATGTTTGTCTTTGAACACTGTCAAAAGTATAATAGGCACATCCCATATTATGAATCACAGAGCAAAGTCCAACTTAGGTTAGAAACATATTTTTAAACGTAGAGTGGGTATAGTTTGGAAGTTAGCTAAATATCATTAACATCATAGACCATTGCGGTCCGTGGATGCGCAACGAGTTCGTCTTTTCCATTCCTTCCGGTACAGTGTAGCTTGACTTGCTTTCGAAACGCTCATCCCCGTCAATCTATTAATGTTATCCAGCCAGGTCCACCTGGGTCTTTGTTGCCTGCGTTTTCCATCCACATGTCCATGCATAATGGTATTTGCTAATGGTTTATTTACTGGATGCCTGGTTGCGTGTCCAAATCATCGGAGTTTTCTCTTTTTAGCAATTTCAAGAAGGCCGTGCTGATGTCTACCTGCCGCTTCCTCCACTTGTTGTCGTACTGACTCATACTTCCGTTTGTCCATCCACTTCACAAACAACAATCTTCTGTAAAACACCACATTTCCTGAGCATTAATTTTTCTCGATTTCCTCATCGTACCTCCATGCGTCACAGCCATAGAGAAGCACAGACATAATAATGGAATTTAGCAGTCGTAGTTTTGTTGTAACCCGTACTTTCTTGGAGCACCAAAGTGTAGACAATTTGCATATTGCCGCTTTGGCCATAGCAACTCTGGTTTTCACTTCTGCAGTGGATTTTGCATTCTCATGAATGATACACCCAAAGTACTGGAATTGGTGTATTTAGTTACCTACTTGAGCTTACCATCACGCCTATGTCATTCGCAAATCGCAGGTTGTTGATATTCATGTCATACACTGACACTTCACCTTGAAACCCTTCATGTTTCGCCAACACAGCCCAAAGTGCCTCGTGTCACACTCTGTCAAAAGCTTTAATCGGTGCACTTTTGGATGTCTGCATTAGCGAAGTCGGTCAGTGGGCAACGCTTTAGCAGGAGGACTGTGTTCTATTCCACCGTGTGCAAGTTTTTTAACTAGCCTCTAATCTCTTTTTTATGCTTGAGATGTGCCATAGTGTAGTGCAATGAAAAGAATGAGTGCTGTGCTATTTGAATAAGATAAGTAACACCCTCCTTTAATCGTTTTTTATCATTCGCTGCTCACGTTTCTCCGCCTTTTGGTGTAGTAGTGGCTACCAGCTGGAAATACCGACGCCGCCCAAGTGTACTGCAACACAGTTTATCTACGTAGTTTCAAGACGCCGGAACTACGTTTTTGTGTGATTCAGGCCGAATATCCAAAGTTTGAATATACGGCTGAATTGCAAAAATATCAATGTTTGAGACTATGTTTATATACGTAGACTTGCCTAATGTCTAAATCTTATTTTAGATTGCGCCGAAAGCGCATAGCGGCCGGTCCTTGCCGTGAAAGGACGTGGGTTGACATTGGCACTTAAGTTCATAACTGCTTTCAACAAATTCATCGCATAGTTGGCTCATTTCAGAGCAGCGCTTTAAATCTCAATTCACAAGCGTCGTTTAGCTAGCCGAATCTCACGTTATACCGCGCAGACTACATTCGGACTCTATATTTACGGAGGGACGTGTGAGGAAGAAGGCAATATTAAAAAAAACTACAAATATATTTTACAGTCGTGTGTAGCAAAATTGTCACCTGTCTAGAGAACACATCGTATGTCTTGTGTGTGTTAAGCGAATGATTTTTGCGTGCTTTGAAAAGAAACAGAGTTTAGATGGTCTGTCTGTATGTAAGTTCTCTATACTATCACCTAAACGAAAGCCGGGTATTGGTTCACAATGATGACAACGAGTTACGGCTTGATTACAGATGATAGCCAAAATTATTCCGTTCTTCTGAATGAACCCTGCTCAAAGTTGTCTACTATGTTCTTTGAATTTGGGGAATTCTGACATTTCGAACCTTCGCAAAAAAAACTCACGTTGGTAATGCTAATCAATACCCAGGCTGCTATGCCGCAAAGCTTTTCCACGCCCTAGTAATTATAGGCATATCTATATATAGCTATTTTTACATTCAATCGTAAAAAGCCAGTGACATACATACGATGTATTGCATGTAAATCTAAAAAAATATTTATTATTGTTAATATAATCTGTTTCATGAAAAATGCATATTCCGATAGGTAAAAAATTTCTATCATAGCCACCCCACTTTCAAAAATCCTAGATCCACCCCTGTAGTTACAGCTAGCTTCACCATATGGTAATACCAAACGTTAATTTGTAGTAACAAACTATTTTGCAAAGGGCCGCATGTTCGTCGCTGTAGTTCCTCAACTCAACGACGAACATGCCACCATTATGTCCTATATTGTAGGCACGGTACGCCAGAACTAGGTGTTATTCATATATTAAGCCAGACAAGAAAGCAACCGGCAAGATTTATGGAGAGTTCGGACCATCTTTTCAACTGATTTTAAAGTTTTTACTGCTTTGTCTTGCAAATTAGGAAAATTTTCTTTTGATTTCTTATTCCGGTGTACAAAATCACAAACCAAAATCTTTATGTCTCTAAAAATAGACAAAATTAACTACTTCGCTAGCATTCGCAAGATTTACGTTAAATAATATATATAGAACTGTTACAATTTTGTTACAATTATTCATGCAATTCAGAAAGCTATCGGTAGATACAACTAACTTATCCCAGTTTAGCCTAGTTTGCGCTGCGATCTTTCTTGGAAGTATTTATAACAGGTTAAGAGAAAGAATTAAACGAAAGACTAAGATACATATTAAACAAGCAACCCAAATTCTGGGTTTTTCGCTACGAATTTTGATATTGAATTGATTTAGCTCGAATTGTAGCTGCAATTCATTTCATTGAACGTTTTACAGTAGTATCACTGCAATAAGTGCTCCAACAGTGAAATCAACCAGTACAACCTTAAATCTTAAAACAAAATCTATGCAAATTTAGACATCACGAATTATAACCGGTCGTAGTTGAGTATAATTTAGCTCAAATATTTTGAATACTTGGTATAATGTACGTTGTTCAATATGACTTCTTTATTCCACATAAAATAAGCTAATTAGAATCCTTTTTCTGATTATCCTATACTTAACTGTTGTAATAGTGTGTATCTTGGAAATGCGTAGACTAAGGTTTTATTCAGACTTTACAATTAATTTTACCAGACAATTCTACCAGGCAATCGAATTGTTTGTACTTTTAAACATGCTACATATGTGTTATCTTGTGTTTGAAGAATGCGTAGAAAGTTATGCCCAATACGAAACTCCAATGGAAATATAAATAACTAATAAGTAATAATGTTCAACAAACCTATATATTTTTCCTGGTTCTACAACTTTGTTATTCACATACACACGGACATTTTGTTGTTTTAAAATGATAAAACAACACAAATTGCAGACAAAACAACTTCAAATCATAAATATAATATAGATTGACGGAACCTTACATCTAATTTCTAGGCAGAAAGTGAAATTCAATTTACCTGTATATACATCAATTAAAGAATCTAATAGAAATAGAAAATAAATGGCTATGCAGAAACAAAAGTGGTATAAATTTTATATATGGATAACCAAGCGTATCGGAGCTGCTAGAATGTGGTGACACCGTCATAACGACTCCGAAACCTACACAAAATTTACTACTACTAGGCGTTTACCCAGGCGTGTAAAAATTAATTGATAAAAATTTTATTGCAATCACTTGGTCTAATCAATTGATCAATCCTGATTTCCAATTATTTAATTTACGGACTGGATTCCAATTAATTACAATTGCTGGCTATATACTTCGAAGCACGACTAAGTGCAGAGAACACTAATATACTATGATGCCACAGTCTAACCGGAGCCATGGTCATCCTACAGCAACTTAGCCCTGCATTCCTACATACCAACGACTAGGCCACTAGATACGAAAGTAACCCCGCAAACATCATTCATGTAGTAAACAATTCAAAGTATTTAATGTGTGGTAAAGACATTATATCGGACTTTGCTTGTATGCAGCGAAGCGCCGATGTCATAGCCCATTATTGTGTATGACTGTTTTTATTTCGCTATTACCTGCGTATAAGGTCGATCACTATTGCGCAAATACACCATTGTGCAGAGCAATACGTTGTATGCATCTACTTCGTTCAGTTCTGCATATACTAGAAAGG
This sequence comes from Trileptium ribeirensis, assembly GCA_030248225.1. NCBI lineage: Eukaryota > Metazoa > Nematoda > Enoplea > Enoplida > Thoracostomopsidae > Trileptium > Trileptium ribeirensis. The sequence continues at coordinate 23,180 of JASANE010024891.1, read as the reverse complement.
TCGCATCCATTCCTCAAAATCATCTCTGAAGTTTCCGTAATAAAGAAGGATGTCATCAGTATCAAACATTGCAGTTGGGTTTTGATGCGCCATATTCACACCGTCTTGACAAAAGCCCATATTTTACCGCGAATTTAATTTCACAAATATTGACTACCTTTGTCTGCTTAAAAATGATCACAAGGCGATTACTTTTCCAAAAAAACTCAAAATCACCAACAGATTTAGGAATTTGACAGGCTTGTTACTTGTTTTCGTTCCAGGCTCGCGGCACCAAAATGTAACCTACGTGGTCCTACGGGTGTTAGTACCACCGTAGATTACACACAACTAACAGCAGGGACACTAATGCGAGCATCAATGGATATTCTATTTTATGAGTTTAATCCTAAGGCCTTGTCTCCACTTATAATGCAGACTTTTTATTTCGCACACTACAACAAATAACAAACTTTACACACATTAAAAATGAACGGCTGAACCGTAGTCACCTTGATTGCGCAGCGTCAGCGCAATCTAATTTTTTAACATGCATGGAGAGATTACTCACAAATGAGAATCGTTTTCAAACTGGCAACTGGCACGGTAAAATTAAAAGATGTATTTTTTCTAGAGCTGTTGAGATATAAACCGATACGAACATAGGATGTATGATGGAATTTTATTTCCTTTTACACATTGTTGTCAGATGCAGACCGGTGCCAGATATCAAACCGCAATTGCGTTACTGTAGGCGGTGTGTGCGGATCTTTTGCCCGTTTCAGTACCTATTTTCCCTTTTATCTCACAGAAATCTCGCAATACGAGCGAATAGCCACACAGATGAGAAGACTACATGACAAATTCCGTTAACCTTGCGTTTCGTAGGCTGTTATATATTGAGTAGCCATGGCTACAATAGGATCAATACTAAATATGTGTTATATGAAAAAGATGAAACATTGAAATGATTCACATTCAAGCAGCCGCTGTTGTGAAATCCCTATATGTGCATTTTAGTTAAGCGTGAAGACACGATGCAAACATTTTGCTTAAAAAAAGGGGTCGAATCCGAAAACGCTTTTTGTCTGTATCTTGACAAACCGTTTGGACGTCTGACTCAAATTAGAATTGTTTTTGTAAAACTATGGTACAATTTTTATAGCACAATTTGTAATACCTTAATGCAATGAAGATTTGGCTCAAAATATTTTACCTTTGCTATCAAAAATACACAAAAATGGCACTACTTTTGTAACTGCTCGAGCTGTGTTTATATATCGATTTATCCTTTATATAATCGCACATTTTCAATCATTAAAAAGCAATAGGTGGAAATACCTCCACTACTATTAAAGTAGACTTTGTAATGGTTGGGTCGTTTTGCGGGTTTATTCTCAATGTAGTTGCGTACTTGTGTCTTAGTTATATATTTCACGCCTAAAGTTCACCATCTTGGCGATAAAGCAAGTTTGTAGAAGCTAAGCATTTAACCCTAAAGCATGTACGATTGTAGATGTTTTGATTTTGTATAGTAGATATTTTGATGCTATATTGGGTTGAAGAAACACGTTATTCATGATTCCTCAAATAAACATCGAAACAATTTAAGTACATAAATACTTAGAAAACAAATTTTTTAACATATCCGGGGTCGAAACTTCTGTGCCTCTATTTTCAGTTCTGTCAAAACCCGCATCTGAAGATACTGTTAAATGTTCCGGGGTCGAAAATTCTGTGCCTGTATTTTCAGCCATGTTATTAAGTCTGCATGTCCCAACCGTTATTATAATTTCACTAAAATACCAAAATTTACTAGAGTGAGCGTCTCATATTATTGTCTGTTTGATATACACTCAAAATAATTAGCTTCAAAAATCAGCGTTATACTTATATGTCTCGTTCTGATAACGCGAATCAGGTAATATATCGTCGTAAAATCCTGATAAAAACCATTAGGCATATTCCTCATGGCCACCATGAGAGATGTTAGAGTGGTTTTGAAATTTGGACTTTTGACCACCAATATCGAAGAATGGATCTGTTCGTTATCATCCGTTAGACACACGCTTACATCAGCATCCCTGGATTCGTCACAGCCACCATGAGGGACGCTAGAATGATTTCAAAATTCGGACCTTTGACCACCAATATCGAAGAGAGGGTTTGATTGTCATCAGCTGTACTGCACGAGTCGGTCTTTATCGTCATAAACTAGAGCAAGCAAACCCAACCGACAGCGGCCCATGTAGCTACAACAATAAGCAAAAAGTTATCAGCGCCTCAGATGCTTCGTAACAAGAGCAGAATTTAAAACACTGCGACACAACGGAGCTTAACACGTTTACCATGCGATGTTTTCAACAATGCTATGCTAAGGTTTGTCGCAGTGCAATCCGCAGCCCTACGTCTGGCCACTGTTCAAACGTAAAAGTTAGTGAAACGCGCAAAGTGAAAAGCCTTTGCATAAAAGCGAAAAAATGTTTTTGAACGACAAATAAATCTTGACTTAACCGATTTTATGCGGTTTTAAGGGGGAAAAGGGGTTAGGGAGTTCGGTACTGTGGGGATAAATAAGGAAAGCAGGGATAGGAGATTAGTTCGGAAATTGGAAAGTTGAGAGGAGTCGAAGAGAGACACGAATTTTGATGACATTGGATGTTTCGGAATCTGGAGGGAAACAATTTTAAAGAAAATGAAATGATTTCGAAATTTTTGTAGGAAATGATGGAGAAAAGGGTAGGGGATAAGTAAAAATTGCAAATTTTCGAAGAGGTAAGTAAAGGACGTAAGGATGGGAAAACATAGCGACAAGAAAAATAATGCATTTTTATTAAGAGGAAAAAGGAGAGATTTTTATAAGGGAATTGGATGGAGAGGGGCGTTTAGGAATATGGAGGTCGGTATTGAGAGAAGAATGATTATGTATTTATTTTGAAGAAAGATAAATCATAGTCGCGTGTTAACTACATAGGTAGCATTGAATAAAGAAGGTAGGTAATTTGGCTGTTGGGGTTCGGTAGGTTTGTTAGGGGTTGACCAGGCTACCAGAGAGGTTTCCGGTCCCAAATCCCCAAAACTTCCCAAAAACCCGGGAACGATCACCAATTTCTTTATTATATCCCTCCCTCCCTTCTACGTCCGTAAGTTTTCTTTTCGTTTTGTTTTCGCATTTTGTTTTGTTCAATGCTAATTTGCATAATTAGCATTAATTTTAGCTAGTAGCTAACAAGTGTTATCTCTTCTCTACTAAAAGCTATAATAATAAATTGAGTCTGAGTTAGCCGTCGTCAAGTTAGGTGACACCGACGCAGCATCGCTATTATTATACGGCTTCGACATTTATATTTTTCTTAATTTCGCGTTAATTGCGGACATTGTACAGTTTTATCTATTATGGTTCGAGGATTTAGTACGGAGACTTATCTAATATGTCACGTTGCGTTTCAAAGTTCCAAAGCTTAACTTCACGGATTTTAGTGTTTTTGCGAATTTAATTATGGTTTTTGTTTTCTAATTGGCTTATGGACGAACGTGGCTCATAAGTGAAAACTTGGAACCTGCATCTAGTTATGGTATAGCAACAAGTCAAACCCAACTGGCAATCATTAACGTTGAGCCTAAGATACTACACAAATAGGTAGTTACTACGTTGTTAATTTACTTTATTCCTATTATATTTCCCAAGTAAAATTGAAAGAGCAAGAGCGTTAACTAATCATAATCTTATTGGAAATAACACTCACCTAGCAAGCCGTCCCGATGCGGGAACGTTAACATAAGGTCAGTAACTAGCGTAATTCTGAGACCTTAGGATAAGGTAATTAAATAAACGTGCGAGTCGATCCGTCCGGCGACTCCGTACCAACCCAAAAGGGAAAGTAATAAATATCAACTACTCAGGATCTATCAGTACTGTCTGACCACTGGTGGTTCTAAGAAAACTAAATAGCGTAACTCTAGGGCAAAGGATAAGGTACTCAAATAAACGTACTGGCCTAGCCGTCCGAAGGTCTGGTACGAAACCCACAGGAGGAAAAATAAGGAACTACTAGAGTAAGTCTAAGGAAGAGGTTAAGATATTTAAATAAACGTGCGGGCGTAGCCGTCCGGAAGGTCTCGTACAAACCTCGCAAGAGGACCTGGTAACACATACCCTAAACTCAAGTAATAAATAATTTGCTTAGAATAATTGTGCACTCAAATCAGAGACTGAGAAATAGCAAGGCTCATTTAACAAAAAGACAAAGCGAAATAAATCGAGTCTAAACAAAAATCTATTGGTGCTTTACAACTGAGTGGCAAAATTAATCGTACTCGGCAAGGCTTAAGTGGCAAAAGTATCTATAGTGGAAGGGCATACGTGGCTCAAATAGTGGTGTGTTAAATAATGGGAACCAAACCGGTGTGTAATATATTGGCGCATTATACTAACTGTTGAGTAAACATTCTAACTTCTAACTTCGGCTGTGTTGACTTTATATCAGAACCAAAGCCTAAGCTAATTAAAGTAGACACGCCGCAACACCAAATAGAATAAGACACGGAAGATAAAGTACACGCCCGCTGAGAAAAGATATTATAATTCCCCACCAGCATACTACTGGCCACGCGTACGGACCACACATCTTCGAGTGAAGAATCCCGCCACAATTTAATAATCCGATAGCCGCCATAAAAAATCATACTCCACCCCTACCCCATCTAAACATACAAAATAACATGCTGACCACGATGTCGTGTAAAAGTGGGGAACAACTTTAATAAAATAAATTGGGCAGTATTTTCGCAAAAATTTAAATTGACCCTAGGTCCAAATAAGGCAAAAGCCAAAATAATAATTTATATAAATCGTGATAAAAATTATTAGTCCACATAATCGGGACGAATTACGAAAGTCCATTCTAAAACCTAAAACACCAAAAATGTCACTCCAAAGAACCCCACCTGGACTAAGTGCGCAAAAAGAACTATCAGTTAAGCCAAAAAACATCGATAGCGAAGACCAAGAAATGTTGAATAACACGACAACGGGACTCGAAGAAATAATGCGCGAGTTCGACCCAAATACCGCGGAATCGAAAAGAACGGAACAACAACCCAATACGGCAAGCTTGCAAGAAACGTACACAGATAAGTTCCAAGATAAACCAAGCATAGAAGAGTTCTTCCCAAACATAAAAGACCCGGAAAAAGAAATCCGGAAAAGAATACAAATATTGCAACGGCAAAAAGAAAAACAATTACAATTTATAGCGAGGCACGCAACTTTGACAAATAATTACAACAATTATGCCAAAGTATGGAATTGGACGAACCTAAAATTCCGTTGGCACAGCCAAGAACGGAATCGCAAAATACTGATGGCAATGAAATAACAGTAATCTGACAAAATAAGGGTACGCAACAAAAACAAGTGCAATAACCGAGCCAGAATGAGTATCGACCAAAAATCGTAATTCAAAGCGTAGAATACGACGGACCCTTCAAAATGGGTCAGATGTATACAACACCACAGGGTAGCAATAACCCGGAACAAGCGAAAGTAGTAATAATTACGACTAGTGATCAAGGAACAACCAATATAGAACGGAGCACTGTCGAAATCCAACAAATAACGGAACAACAACAACAATTAACGGCAAATAATAAAACAAATAGAATCCAAAGTGGAAATCGAGGCGAAGAAAATCAAACGAATACGAGCCAACATCAACTCGAGGCAATCTTTGATGCAAGATAGGTCATTCGAACAGCAATGGTCCATTTAGGTGTAGTGACGGAACCCGATTTTAAATTTTTTCCCGTGGGAAAAGTTATGGTCCAAAATGACGTAATTTTGGCCCATTTTTCGGGCACTCCCTCCAGTTTTTGCGACTTTTCTCAATAAGTAAACGAGGGCCTACTCCATGCAGCTTTACCAGGGCTTTCCAACGATATATAACAAGTTTTTCAACTACCTCCCAATCTGGAGTCTATAAGCTTATAGTTGGCGCCAAATTTCATACTTGGTAAAAAGTCGTGGGAAATGCACATATATGTGTGTTTTTGTTGCTTTTGGTGTGTTATATGGGGTTTTCTAGGCCAACAAGCTCAAAAATATTGTTTGGAAAATATTTTTCACACTTCTGCTTCGTACTTGGTATGAAAAATGAGATTTTTCTCAAGTGTCTGTTTGAATTCTTTAACGTTCTTTTCACGGGCAATTTAGGGTTTTATTGAATTATTAAATTGTTAGTTCATTGTTTTTGTACTCGTTGTATGATGTTTTGTCTACTACATACGTTGGCTATCAAAAGAGGCGGGCGTAACTATGACTCATCACTCACGGTTTATATAATGCTGCATCTGCGTACTGTGTGTAGGATTTGTTTGTGTGTGCTTTCTACAACAGACTTCGTGGGATTGTTATCACCACTCGAATTCTGTCTCGCAAGCGAGCTTCACTAGTATATGATAACCTAACATTTAATTATATAATTATGTATATTTTCATGATTGACAGTGAATTTTAATGCCAAATATGTCACCCCTAGTATTGTACACTGCCGACTACAGCACTTAGTTTGTACAGCCGCCTCTTTCTGTCAGAGCTCAGACATACGATATGGACGAGAAATATAGGGAAGATTAAAAATTAGTACTCAGATCTTAGTTGAACAAGCTTCAGCAGAAACCGCTCTCCCAATCGAATTTTTTAGCAATTTAGCAATCTCAAATTTGTGTATCCAATTTGTGTATCAAATTTATATGATTTTGTAGTTTAATCATATGGGCACTCGACGTATGTGTGGATTTTGACACACATGTATTTTGTAGTAACAGTTTTAATAACCAACTATCAATATGACTGCAGCCTGCCATTTCCAATTTTGTGCTCAAATTCTATGAAACCTACATATTTTACAGGCCAATTCGGCATCAATTGCGAAGTTTCCTGAAGCGGTGTAATTTATATCCGCATTGCATTCCATAAATTTTACATATACCGCGGGTGACATCATTATTTGACCAAACACACGAATAGGTAAACATGTGTATTTGAATAAAAAGCACTTAAATGCTGCAGCATTTGCTTTCTTTTGCAAAATTTTGCGGTAAATATTAATATCGGAACTGCATTTGAAATAATTTGTATTCCACAAACAAATATAAAAGTGCTGACTACATCTAGAAAGAATTCATTATTCGGCTACAGAAATAATGGTGTTGAAATTCTTTGAATCTGTGGCTCATGGTAAAATAATCATTTTATAAAAAATAGGTGTGTGATATTTTAAACAGGTAGTTCACACTTTGTAGCAGCATGCAGCGCGGTATATAGAACATATCACCTAACGTTGATGCTATACAAATCGAATGACTCATGTATTCTTGGAAAAAGCTATAACTAATTTTTTGATTAAAAGATGTTTTTTCACTAACATCATTTATCTACTTGGAATGCGACGTGATGACTGTGACGTTATTTCACCTTTTGTCAAACTGCATTGTACACTTTTGTGGTTACAGCTACAACTTAAAAAACTTAGTTTTGTGTGCCAGAGAAAAATGTTGTGCGGAAAAATGTTGTATTATTCAACCTAGATTGAAGGCAAGGTAAACTAATGAAAATTATTACATTGTGTTTTTGTTTTGCTTGTGTAAACTATTGTTTTTTCTTGCTAGTGTTTAATCGACACATGCATTTATCACAATCATATAAAATTCATGCGATGTTGCCGACACAACGCTCTCGGTGTCAAAATGAAGGAGGGAACCAATATCAAACTAGATGGGGCACCAATATCAGACTGGAAGGGGCACCATTATCAAGCTCAGCGAGCATTATATTGTTGCTACAACGCCCATTCGCTGCTTTTGACGCAGCAATAACTCGACCGCTCTACGGTTGTGCAACGCAAGCCAATATTATTGTAGCGGCATTATGTTCGCTTTTGCTATTGAGGATGCAATAAAAGTCAATATTATTGTAGCAATATTTTAGCTTGTACTATTGATTGCGCTATGTTTGCAATAACATATTACCATGACAATATTGTTCTCTTACAACATGGTCGGTACAATAGCCTACGGTGTGCAATTCGTTAACGTAGTTCTCTGTGAATGATGCAGTATACAACAACAAATTGTGGCGAATTTCAAACAACGAATACGTGGAACCAACATCAGAGAATAACTACCGGCGCAATTCAAAACGGGGTGCATCAATGTTATGGTATAAAACCAATAGCCCCACGAGGCAATCAAATGCCATTCGTTAAAAAAATTTAATGGCTAATCCCGGGGCACCATTAGCATCGGCAACACCATACATGTACCAGTATCAACAACCACAACAAGCAACAATGAACCAAATCAGTAATCAATGTCAACAAAACAATGACCTAGTGACAATGAACCAACAATTGATCGAGGCGCTAATCAAAGTAGCAACCAGGGAGTCGCCACAAATACCGAATGCGATACAACAGGCGACTGGCCAAGCAATATTGGTCAAAATGGAAAATGAAGTACCGTACAAAGGCGATACAAGTTTCGAAAAATTCCGTAAGGAGTTTGAAAAAGCATTGGCTCAAGATGATATCGATGACGAACAAGGAAAACTTCGGGTATTCAAAGCAAAAATGCGGGGAAAAGCAGAAGAATACCTGGAAGTACACTTGAAAAAGGTAAGGAGTTGTGTAACTATAATGAGTTGATCACTAAATTCAAAGAACGATTCGATGTGCCAAAAGGGGGTGTTTTGACCTACAAGGCATGAAAGAACAACGACCAAAGTATCGCGAAATACAATCAAATAGATCAAATCAAACCGTAATAACAAGATCAAACGTTAACCAACGAATGTGGCAACCGAGAGTACAACGACCACAAATACAATGGCGTCCACAACGGTGGGATAATCAATCGATACGATTACAGAAACCGATACCAATGATGTCAAAACAGGTGGATATGAATTATCCACAACCATTATAACCACAAAATGGACAGACGGGAATACAACAACCATTACTACAAATAATATACCCAACGCAGATACCACAGCAACCAATGCAACCTCAAAGTAACTGGCAGCAACAGCAAGAATGCCAGTACCAATGGCAAACCAACAGCCACAAATTCGGTAATCATTAATGAATCAAACACCGCCGAGATGCAATAAGTGTGGAAAGTAGGGTCATAAAAAGGAACAATGTTCCTCAAGAAAACCCGGTCAAAACACAAGAGCGAATCAAAAACAAATCAACAACAGAATCAAAATCGCTACACAGTAGTACCGAATCGACCGAGTCAATCAAATGAAGAAATGAGAAACCAATTAGAGGCCTTCAAACCAGATCGGAGAAAATCGTGTATATATCATTAGACGAATAAACAATAAAGTTTATAGAAGTGAACCAAGTTAATGAAGCACAGGAACATGAACCATGCAAAGATCCGATCGTCATATCAAGATATTACATTGATACATATCCGGAAGGCAATAAAAGATTGCGAGGATTAATCGATACCGGATCGCAAATCACGATTATCAGCGAGGAACAATATAACAAACATTTCAAGCATTTGCCAATCCGGGAAACAGCCTTGTATGCCGTGGGATTCAATGGCGAATTAGCGGAAAGAGCAGTGGGCTATTTTTTCGTGCAAGTCTACTTGGGAAAGAAAATACGCAAAATCCGATTTATTGTAATCAAAAATTTCCCAAAAATTGCGATACATGGTCATGATTTCTTGGCAGCCTTTGAACTTGTAATCGATTACCAGCAATTGAGAATCAAAATGAACGATAAATTGATACCACACACTTGGCGAATCAACGAAATAGGAATGACCAAAGGAATGGAGGACAATCAAATCGAAATATGCAAATGTTCGTACAAACAAGTAATTCCACCATGGTCGGCAAAATTCATCGAAGCAAAGATACCAGATGGAGTAAACGAGGGCGACACGATAATAGTGGAATCATTACTAAAAACTAATAATGGACTGGCAGTACCGTATAGCGTTAACAAAGTAGAAAAACGCAACATCATGGTGCCAGTATGCAACTTAAACACGGTAGAAATGGAAATTATCGAAGATCAACCACTGGTACGCAAACTATAAAGAAACAGTTGTAAGAACAGTGGTTAACGAAGAAAAAGCCCAAAGAGTAATCAACCGATTCGAAAAGGAACAAACGAAGAATTGCACGGAAAAAGAAAAACAGGAAGCAAAATGGATCCAAATCGCGAAACGTGGAAAACCAATAATTAAATCATGGGGTGGCGATATTCAAATAATGAATCCGCAAATAATATCAAAGGTGGATACGGAAGTGCAGGAACGACAAATGGAGCAACGGCGATACAATATCGAACAATTTCAAAAACAAATAACATGCCAAACGGAGCATAGGAATGATATCGAACTTCTGACTGAAATTAAGATCGAAAAATCAATCACTGAGGAAGAAGGAAAGGCGTACCTAGCAACCGTATTACACAATTACCAAGACGTGTTTTCAAGATCAGACTTTGATATTGGTATCAACACACAGGTCGAACATAATCAAACCACAGTTGAAAAGCCGATACAACAACCATTGCGACGATTGCCCTATGTTGATCGAAATCAAGCGAGCAAACAAGTACAAGAAATGCTTGATCAAGGAGTAATTAGAAGATCATGTAGTCCATGGGCTTCACCAATCGTTTTAACTAACAAAAAGGATGGCTCAAAAAGATTCTGTGCAGATTACAGAATGCTAAATTTGATCACAAAACGGGATAGTTTTCCATTGCCAAGAATCCATTAAATGCTAGGTGCATTACGCGGAGCAAAACACTTCTCGATCTTAGACCTCAAGACGGGATATTGGCAAGTACCAATCAACGAACAAGACAAACCAAAGACAGCATTCATATGTCATGAAGCATTGTTTGAATTCATCGTCATGCCCTTTGGATTGACGAACGCGCCAGCAACATTTCAAAGAATGATGCAATTGGCATTAGCGGGCGTCCTGGTGGACTCGTGTTTATGTTATCTGGATGATATAATATTCTCAACATCATTTTGGGATCATTTGTACGATATCAATCAAGTATCACAACGATTACGAGAAGCAAATCTCAAGGCAAAAGCATTGAAATGCGAATTCCTAAAAGAAGAAATTACGTTCCTGGGATACATGTATCGAATAAAGGAATATCAACGGATCCTGGAAAGATTGAGAAGATACAGAAGTTCTCAAGTCCAAAAACAGTGACACAACTTAAAAGCCTCCTTGGTCTAACTGGATATTATAGACAATTCGTACCCGATTATGGAACGATCGCAGCACCATTGTATGATATTACGAACAAACGAGCAAGAATGGTGAAATTCAGTCAACTATGGACGGAGGAAACCCAACAGGCATTCGAAACTCTAAAAATAAAGATGACAACACCCCCGATATTGGGATACCAAGATCAATATAAACTGTTCATTCTGTATGTAGATGCAAGTAAATACGGTATTGGATACATCTTCGCTCAAGAGACGAAACAGGAAGCTAACGCGAAATCCATTACGGCAGTAACAAATACCGTGATGAAGAAACGCTATGTTCAATCACAGAACAAGAATATTTGGCAGTAATTCGAGCAGTCCAACATTTCCGGCCGTATCTACTGGGAAACCATACAACGATTATCACGGACCACGCGCCATTAGTCCAAATTCTCAACAAGAAACGACCGTTAGAACAAATGACGGTGCGACTAGCCCGAATGGCCAACAAGATCCTGGAATACGAATATACAAACACGTATAAACCAGGTCGATACCATCAAAACGCAGATCGTATGTAGAGACCACCAGTAGTTCCTGGAACCGAAAACTTGGAAGTGGAGGAAGAAGAACCAGAACCAAAGAATCGGTATAAACCACTAACAACCAAAAGAATTAGCAGAAACCAACAACAGGCGATACAAATGAGAACGAAAGAAGCTGAAAGAAAGAAACAAAAAGATCAGAAACTTAAAGAAAACCAAAAGAAGGGAAACCAAAGAATCCAAAAGCACCCAGTAGCGGCGATGGACCAACAAGAATCTGATTCGGAGGAATCGTTAATATTCGAAACGGAAATACAACTACAGCCAACTCAAGAAGGAAATAGTCAACCATCTAAGCCAAAACGAGATAAACAAACTTATAACCGGTGGTGGTAAGAAAAAGAAAAGTAGCCAAAAGAAGGATCAAACAAAAGAGGTGTACCACAAGACGAAACACCATCGACCAACGATATAGTAACACTTAGCGATAGCGGAGAAGAACAAGTGGTCGAAACAACGAATGAAACATCAGAAGAAGAGGATAGTATCCTCGAACTCTTCAATGATGAGAAGCAAACCGAACAACCGTTATCACAAAGATGGAAACAGCTAAGAAAAAGAGTTCAAGTGGAACTTCTAAGAGAAAACAAACAAGGGATGCTGCAAACTGAACAACAACAAGAAAGAATGGAACCAGAGGAAGAATTGGATCAACCAGATGAACCAGAGGAACCCGAAATAAATGAGGCCGAAATGTATTCGCGATATTTTCGGTTAGAACCACCATGGACACCAGATGAATTGGTACGAGCACAAAACGAAGATCCATGTATTCATTCGTTCAAATACTATATCGAAAACAACGAATTCTTAGATACGACTCCTGAATTCGAAAAGAAATGGATCGTAGCACATGAACATCAGTTCATTATATTCAGTGACATTTTATTTCGATTACGAACCACCATGGTGATTTCAAATCGTAGTACCTCCCGATTTTCGGCAACCATTGTTCGAAATGTACCACACATCGACATACGGAGGACAATTAGGATTCGAAAAAGTATGGTCAAAGATGACAAGAAAATTTTTCTGACCGAGTATGACCCGTGATTTACGATAATACATAGAGAAATGCATACCGTGTGCTCGATCCGGACAAGGTCCAAAACGAAGAAATCCGTTGCAACCAATTAAAGCACTAGCACCATTTCATATGCTAAGCATTGATATTATTGGTCCTCTACCACCAACTCAATCTAGCAATAATTACATCATTTTTTCATGGATTACTTTACAAAATGGCCCGAAGCATTCGCAGTACCAGATCAAACGGCCAATACATTTACCAAACTTTTCATCGAAAGAATGGTATGTCGACATGGAGTTCCACGAGTAGTATTAATTGATCAAGGACCTTGTTTTACGGCCGCGAACTTTACAAATGAATTGGCGTTAATTGGAAACAAGAAAGTATATTCGGCACCTTATCATCACCAAGCGAACGGATTAGTGGAACGATGGAATCAAACACTTAAAGCGATGCTCAAACCAATACAGAACTGGTCCCCGATAAATGGGATGAATTACTGGAACCGTTAAGTTTTGCGTACAGAACGGCAGTTCATGCGTCCACCGGACAAACACCATTCTTCCTACTATATGGTCGAGATCCCGATCTACCTGGAGAAAACCCAATCCATGGATATTTAACAGCAACTACAGATGAAGGATATGCGCCACAACTGATCGAAAAATTCACGACAGCATGGGAACGAGTACGGAAAAACTATTTCTGGCACAAAACCAATATAGATAATACTTTGATCGGAGAGCAAAGAAAAGAACATTTAATAATGGCGACTTAGTTTTAATGAAAAATCAAAACAAATCTTCGATAGGCCCATACAACAGCTTATATCACCCAGAGTTTGATAAACTTTTCCGAGTTATCGAAGTTGATTTCTCGAACATTCTATTAATAAAGGTTGGTAGTGCAAACCAACGAGCAAAATGGTATAACTGTACCAATTTAAACATTTTGGGGAGACCCAGAAGACCCGGGAATACGAAGCTAAATTAAGACGTATTTAAAAAGAATCACGTCAACGACTAGCCCATGAGGATTACTATTGCGGTAAATGTAAAGGTTCTTGGAAAGACGATAATGAACGGAAAGACGGTTTAATTTTTAAATGGGTCCAATGTGATAGATGTTTCTTATGGTTTCACCAAACTTGTGTAGGACTAGAGGATGATCCCCAGGAAGCCCTATGGTACTCTGGTTCATGTATAAAAAATTATACGACCCGAGAAAACATTTTACAAGGAGTAAAGCACGATCATACCTTTGGAGCCAGAACTGAATAAACATTGTGTGAACCATAACAGTTGTACAATAAATAATTATATAGAATTTCTGAGTAACCGTATAACCAAAAGTGAAAAACTTTTCATGATAACTAGAAAATAATTGTAAGAAACTAAATTGTATAAAATTGTAAAATAAATTATACAATGATTGTAAAATATTATATATTAATTTATTAGTGAGGAAAAAAATGTAAATGTGTCAAAATAAAATATAATTTTTTTTAATTACGGGGGTGGTATTGCGGGTGGGGTGCGGTAGGGGAAAAAAGATATCTGTGATAGGAAAGCGAAAGGGGGACGAGAGGATGGAAGGGGGGAAGGAAACAACGAGAAAACAAGTAGAGCGGAGGGGAGGAGAATCGGAAAAACAATAAAGAAATAATATCATAGTTGTTTGTTGTTGAGGAAAAGAAATCTATTGATCCAAAGAACGGTTCTATAACGATAGAATCGAAACGACTCCAGATAAAGGAGGGGGGGGGGATAAGATTATAATAAGACAACAAAAATATATATAAAAGAGGGGGGGATCCGGGTGTCAGGGAAGGTATTGCTTGGGATGATTGTTGGGGGCAAAAACCAAATCATATAATGGGGCAAAGCAATCCAAATATGAAAACTGTTCCGAAAAAGGAGGAAATGCAAGGAGGTGCAAGCTGAAGGGCCAGCAAGCCGTCCGGATGCGGTCCTTCAGTAAGCACAAATACAAAAAGTCAGTACGGAACATGAATGTGAAGTACGAACTGATGAGCCAATTAGCCGTCCAGAAACAGTTCATCAGGAAGTACAACAAGAAAAAGACGTGCGACTTGGAGAGCCAACAAGCCGTCCGGATGCAGTTCTCCAAGAAGCACAAACCAAAGATTCCAATAACTACAATGAACAAATGGAAGCAGATACAAAGCCACAAGAAGAAATCAAACGTCCAGAACGAGAACTTGATTATGCCGAGGAAGAGAAAATGTTTGATGAGAAAACGTTAACAATTGAAAGTAGCTAAAACAACGAAATACCAGATATAATGTTGGAAGATGATGAAAATATGAAAGATAATCAGCAAGTAATACCAACACCTTAAAGAGACATATTCGCAGCGGCCGAGCGAATAATGGGAAAGCATGAGCAAAAAGAAAATACAAAAGGAAGGAACGAAAAGATCATCAAGATCTCCGAAAAGAAGGAGCCGTAATGCAAAGCATAGACCACGTGAAAATACAGGAAATGTGCGTGAAAGCTCAAAATCGAACGAACGTGGAGAAAAATGTCAGAAAGAAAAGTCGAATCAAGTCGATCGCACGACCGATTACAAACTTTAGAAGAACTAAGAAAGAAGTACGGAATAATATCGCACAAACCAGTAACGGAACAACGGATACAATGGACAAACCCATTGCGAGAATTTAAGCCACGAATAATAAAATCATGTGCAAAGAAGTATAGATCAGTCTCAGAAAGATGTGAACAAAAAGCTG
Organism: Trileptium ribeirensis; assembly: GCA_030248225.1. Taxonomy (NCBI): domain Eukaryota; kingdom Metazoa; phylum Nematoda; class Enoplea; order Enoplida; family Thoracostomopsidae; genus Trileptium; species Trileptium ribeirensis. Next base: position 7,543 of record JASANE010024891.1, on the reverse strand, counting down.
CGAGATATGGATTTGTTATGGAAATAGTGGCGAGACTGAATTTGAAACAAAAACAGGTATTCGTCTATGGAATGATGAAATGGTCACAAAAGTGCTTCGTACAAGAAGAAGGAACTGTACGAGAAACAACGGAGGAGGAAAAGAAACAAGTCATAGCGGATTATAAAGAAAGAAAGAAGATCGAATTAAACGAGAAATGGACGCACAAACGCCAAGAACAAAACGATAGATTATTACGGGCACCAATCGAACGCGAGATTCGCAAACAAATAAATGATGAACGAGCAAACCATCAACGAATAATAGTCAGAAGTGATAAAGTAACGGTGGACCTAAGCAAATGAGTAATACCCCGTAAAAGAACATCGAATGTACAAGAAGAAACGACACCTAAAGTGGTACGACCGTCTATCGCTCCACAAACGGGAATCGAAGAGATAGACACAGGCAAAGATGAAGTATGGGTGACACCAGAGGCAATAAAATCGGGTCGATTAAAAGAATAGGACGCAAAAGAAATCTTAAATTATATATCACTCGGATTATCGGTACCAGAACTAATAAAACAACGGTGGTCAAAAATAGAAGGAATGGGAAAGGAATTACCATCGCAATTAGCCGAACAACAGCGAAAATTATCGTACCAAAGCATAACCTCGACGGAATCAATTCAATCGTTAGTCGAAGCAGAAACTTTAAAAGACGAAAAGATAGTGGAATCCCTAAAAGATCCGGAAAAGAAATTTGCTATATATTAACCCAGTGCAGAAATACCGAAAGATCACGCATTAGCGGAAATAAGGGCAATACAGAAAACTTTTCGTGAACAATTAGAAAAAATAGGTAAAACAACGGCAGCCAAAGAGAAAGTATGGACAGAAAAGTATAAGGTCGAACACGAACGACGAGAAAAAGTGCAAAAACACCATACTAATGTTATACGAGAAGCCAGAAAACGGTCGGAATTAAAGAAAAAGGAAATTACGATTAAAGAGCAAGAAAATCAAGCACTGGAAGAGCAAATAAAAACACTATGGGGGCAAGTACAAGAAGGAGAGAACTTAATAGCCGCATGTAACCAAGCGTACGACAAAGATCAAATTGAAATCCAAAAATTAAGCGGAATTATTGGAGAAAGCGAAAAAGCAATTCAAGTGGCATAAGGGCAAGCCCAGAAAATGCTGGAATTGTCCCGACAACGGTAGGAAGCTCAAGAAGAACCAAAGAAAAATATACAAAAACGTATAAAGGATGCTCAAACCGAATTAGCAAGAGCAAAAGAAGAGATATTAATGGTCCAAACACAGCTTAAACAAAGTCCAAAGCCACATAAAAGGAACAGACCTAAGGGGACAGAAGCCAAAGGAAAAAGCGAGACGGAGTGCAAGAATCGAATGCTACGACAAAGCAACCGAAATGCAATCTCCACAAATACCACATATCATGAGAAAGTATCTAAATAAAGAAGTATTTCAATGGAACGAGATACTTCAAGACGAGCTAGAAATAAAGGGATATCAGATATGGAGTGAACTGTGTTATTTCGAAACACAGATAAATATGTCCCAAATAGAAATAATACCGGAAAGGCATATGGAAAAGATCGTAGTTGGATTACAACAAGAATGGGCAACACTCCTACAAGATGAAACAACATCAAAGGAAGAAAAGACCGTACAAATCCTAGCGGCAGTACGAAATCACGAAACAAAAATTCGAACAAAATGTTGAGAACTTAGAAAAACGGAAAAGGAGTATCAACAAGCGGTACGGCAATACATAAAACTTAATCATGAATGGCTCACAAATTGAATGAAGAATAAATTGAGCCAAGTCAAACATCTACCGGAAATAATGGCTATACGGCTATTGGATTATGCAGACATCATGGAAAGCGAAATCCAGTACGTTTTCACACGAACAACAAGTAGTCAAAGAGCGGATGGACTAAAAACCATGGGAAAAATCACATCAAAAATTATCCAGGATAGCGAAACTTGGGTCAATAATAGAATAGTATTTAGCTACGTGAAGGGAAAAACCCATGACCGAAAAATTGTTACGGAAAAACAATTAAAAGTAGTCAAAAGAATATTTCGACGATTCGTAACAAATAATAAGAAAGAAATCGTGGAAGCGATCAATGAGGCGAAACGGAATTGCTTGGATACGCAAAATCCATGGAAGGAATATCCAACACTGGAACAGCTGTAAGGAGGAATAAGGAAAGGAGGCAGCGAGCCGTCCGGACGAACCTCCTAACCTTGTTCTTAACTTATAAAGACAAGTGTAAATAGCCCGAAAAGATCGAAATTGTTAACCAATCAATTCAAAATTCAAACGGGTTAACAACTCGCTCAAACGGGAACAAATAAACAAATGGAGACAAAAGAAGACTTATTCAACCGGTCAGTACGTTCGAAACAATACAAACAAACAACGACGACAATAAACAATGACAAGCCGGAAAGCAATAACGATATACCGATAACCGATAAAACCGGGACAACAACGACGAACAATAATCAACTGATGCAAAACGGTGCAACCGGCAATTGAAACCGACAACAGTATACGATGACAAAGTCAACAACGACACCAATAATGATCAATGCCGGAATCAACGACAAAACCGATAATCGATAAACAATGACAAAGTACTAAACGAAGAAAAAGAAATTGAAACAATTAAACCGACGTTGACGAAACGAGAACAAAATCAATAGTCAACTAAAATACCGGTAATTAATCTCAAAACCGATAAAAGCAACCGATAACCATCAACATCATACCAAATGATAAAATGACAAAGTCAACAACCATGCCAAAGACAACAAAGAAACCGGTACCAAAGAAACCGGTAATCAACAACCATCCAAACAACACGGGAAGTAGACGAATCAAAACCGGTTCGTAATATCGAAGAGCAAAGAAGGAACCCGATGTGTCAGAAGGAGAAGAAAATATATAATTGAAATAAAATATAACTGGAAAAACTGGTAATTGTATAATATAGTTAGTAGTTGCAAGACATACATATTATTTTGTCAAAATTTGCTTTATTTAATTAGTAATTAACTAATTAGTTAAGCGTGTCAGCAAAAAATTAGTAATTAACTAATTAGTTAAGCGTGTCAGCCTATTTTTAGCACTTTCAAAAAAATTGCTTATTTTCCAATGAATAATTATTGTAAAGCTGTTACTTTGGTGCGTATATTACATCTCGCCGTGTTGATTATGAATATTGCGTTTATTACTATACGGGGATGTAAAAATATGCTAATTAGTTAATTAATTAGCTAATTACTGATTAATTTTCAAAGTGATCCGAAATGAAAAAATTGCGCACGAGGGTTTTCTATGACGCTGATTACAAATATGATATCTCTGAAGCCCTAAACCTTAGTCGTATATGCTAATTAGTTAAGTAATCAATTAGCTAATTAGTTCATTTTATGCAAATTTTAGAATCACCTTAGAATTGCTGATATTTGGCACTCGAGGGATTTTAATATTGCGGTAATGAATATGTGAGTTTTAAACCTCTATCGTTTTATCATTTTTGCTAATTAGTTAAATAATTAGGTGATATTACTAATTAATTTGCTAATTTTTACATAGCTAGCTTTTTGTAAGGTGGATTTGACATCAAATGTTTAAAACGTGATACTTAACAAAAAATTGATTAAATATTTAGTTGAAATAAATATATACTTAAATAAGATATAATATATTTTGACCATTGCTCCGCTCACTTTTTGTAATTTATTACGTTTAATAGTCTATAACTAAAAATATAAGATCCAGAGATGCATTGTCGTGTACATGATTATTGTACGAAATTCGTATATTTCTCTAGCTGCGACATACGATTTGTTTTGTATATTATTCGGTCACCGGTACAAACATTTTTTTGCAATCTTCTGTCTCGTTATCTATGAATGCAATTTATCAACCTGTACTACAGTTGTGACGCGGAGATGTGATGCTTTATGGCTAACAGAATTAATTAACGCTTGGAGTTGATGCGCTTTGTCAACGGAATTCTTCATCAGCTTGGCAATAAAAATCATGGTTTTGATGTGTGTGGAAACTTTGTTTCATTCTACGTTGTTCTTATGTAGATGACGCAATAATGAAAAAATTAATAAAGTTTTTACATTATAAATTTGAGGACAAATTTTTATGCAGCGGAGGGGGTAATTTGACTTCTGCTGTTTTTGTTGGGGGGGTGGGGGGGGGTTTTGGTGGTTTGTGTTTGTGGGTGGGGGGGTAATAACCGGTGACGAAGCTGCATGGCGCAACTTCCTAACAGCATGCCCATACGACCCCGGCTATCGTAACCTCAAGGGTGGACCGTGAATATAAAATTTTAATCCTACTCTTGGTCAGACCCAAGAAGCTACGCAGCTTAGCAGGCCGCAGGCGCGCTTCACGGGGTGTGTTCGGACCCCGCCCGAAAGGTTGTGCACGTGTCTAGTATCAGGTATGATTTCTGAGGTCCCCCAGGGAGGCTAGCACCGACACCTGCTCGCAGGTCATGGAGCTTAGCCGCTATTCCCTATCTTAGACTCATCGGAAGTTGTTTAGTTCTATTTTAGTGATATAAGTGTGGAAATAAAATGTGCAAGTGTCCCTACAAATTTGAAGCTCAAGACGATTTACCTAGTTAAGATCGCGATATGCTCCGTGTTAGAGCATTGACCAATGTGGCCCCCACAGGGTTCCGACGAGCCCTGAGTGTTTAGTGTCGGATTATCACTGGCGTGGCCTGCTATTTCCGGCAAATTCTAAGCAAGCGTACTGGTACTTTGACGAGTGAAAATTTTAGCTTATACAAGTGGAGAAAATGCATAACAACTTTTGAGTATTTGTCATAAATTAATAAATTTTACTTGCATTGTTCGGTCATTTCCTCAGATTTTACTCTTTGATTCCAGTGAAACACGAAACAACTTTGATAGAAGGCCATGCTCGTCCGGGCTTGCGACATTCTCGCACACAAGCCAGGGCGAACAGGGCCTGCTCGTCCGAGCGGACAAACCAGAAAAAGTCCCTATCGTCTCGGTAAAAACAAGGCGGTACTCGGTGTCAACGATACAAATTTATTTACATGATCAAATGTTAGCGAGGGGACGAGTGTTCCTAGGCAAAAACGAGGCGCAACGAGTAAAACGGGTTGGGGAAGCTTAGTAATATCTCACTAGGTCGCTACGGTTCAACACAGCGTGGCGGCACGGGTCATTAGAAGGAGAACAGGGGAGGAGCGTACAGATACTCGCCAAATTGCGAACTAGGGGCGGTTATCCCTGCTTCGACTCAATGTTAGCGAACAGGTCAGCTATGCAGCGCACTAAGCATGGGCCCTAGAGTGCTTCAGAAAACGCTCCTAAATGCAGGTCGCTCTGGGCGACGAATACTCAAGCAGGCGGGGGAAGAAACGGTGCTCAGAACTGACTACGCTAGCTAGACAGCCTAGTTGGAGGGTTACTTAAGGCGACACTGACTCCGGGAATTTATCCTTCAAACAGGTTCACAATTGCGCCTAGGCATAAATTCGCCCTATAGCGTTTGGCGTCCCTACCTACCTAATAGTACGACTGACTGACCGAGAAGGGGGGGCGAATTGATCTGGTTTTCAGAGCGGTAGGGGCCGGCCGTAATGCGAAACGGCTCTGGACAATTCCCTAATCGATCTCGGGGCCGTTTTCTTGTTAACTGAGACCGTGGCGAGCGGCCCCGGACGCCTCTGCGTCTTTTGGTTTCTCCTTGGTTGTCGGTCTTCTGCCTCTCTCTCTAACGGTGCTCTTTTCATTTCACTGCGATATTGCAGTGTCTCAACTGCAGTGTACTGCAGTTGAGTTATTATCGACTCAATAATAAAAGTCGATGTGTTCCTGTGGCTGAATGGTTAAGACATGTAAAAACTGCAGCGGACTTAAATTCTCCGTGCAGGTTCAACTCACTAACTGGGAAAACAGCACTGGCTGATACTGAAACTACAGAAAAAGTGAAACTGGGCATACATAGTACATAGCCTAACGGGCACTCATGATAAATAGTGAAACCTGGTTAAACTCAGCGATCAACTCGCTCCAAAAGAAAAAGGGGTTTTGCACTCGCCCAGTTTGGGGCCGAAATGGCCCGGGCGAGGAGGTAAGTTTTCTTTATTTTAATTTTAGAAAGTCCTAAAATTTTGTTCGAAGGCGGGGACACAATGTGTTTCTCCCGCAACGGCGGTTTCTAGCAATGGCTCCGAGGGCGAGCCTTAATTCTAGTCCTTCTAGACAATGGTCTCGAGAGAAGACCATTGCGCATGACAATAGAGAACACTGGTAAATTTAATTGTTTCGATCCCCTTCTTATTAGGGTCCCAAAACCTGTGTATTACCACAAAACGATGCACCATCGTCACCGTTCGAGGTCGGCTAAATTTTGCTCAGCTGGAGGCGTGACCCTCCGGCTCATTTTTCTGGAATAAGGCGGGGCCTAGAAGGACGCCTAACGTTAGTCCGGTCAGTCGTCACGAAGAAACTTGTGCTCCAATGAAACACTTACAGGAGTGATTCAAGCACCCTAAAGTTAAAATCAGACGATGTAAATCGAGATGATCCCTAGACAGCAAACACCTTAAACTCAAGTGGTAACACCTAGAATTTGATACATCTTTTGTAATCCCAAATTTTCCTAACTCAAAGAACAAGACGAAATTTTAAGGGTTTCCTAAAACCCGACGGAGGCTAGTCCTCCGTCCCTAATCTGCGGTTCTGTCCAAGCTCAAACACGGCATGAGCGTTGAACGTTCAACTAAGCTGCAAATTTGGAAAACCATCAAAACAAATCATCGAGCAAGTCCTTATTTCGTGGTATGCACGTTCAAGAATTTTACCGTGGTCGGCTCAGGAAAATTCGTCGATCCTAACTCAAAAGAAGCAAGTCATGTAAAACATGGACGAGAGGCGTCCAATTTGTTGTGCCTTACCTAAGACCACGGGGAATCAGCAAGACTTCGAATTAGACGAGTGGTCCTCACAGTGCTCTGCGCGAATGTATCCTAAATCGTCTAATGCCTCCTGCGTCGAAACTCGATTCTACGGGTTGATTCCAGTTAAGAACGTGTGTAGCTTTTCTGAGGGGACGGGGTGGGCAAAACCTGAACGCAATTGATTCTAGGTAGGGCGGGGAAGCATGCTACGTTCATGAAGTATTTAAGAGAATGGCCTGTTACTCTTCATCCGGCAGGGAAACTAAACCCCTGCTTCCACTAAGCCTTCAAGCACTTACGAACGTTGATCCCTGGGGCAGCACCAGCTGAACCCCCTTCGCGAGGTATACACCCACGCGGAAACCTTGCGTCCATCGAATCGATCCGAAGCAAAAGCCAAAAGCGACAGAACAACAGAGCCATATGAAAACTATAACTACAAAACAATGCGTCGGAGCCGGTCAGTAAAGTCGACCGAACTCCGCGCTGCCGAAGTCCAACTGATTCGTATTTTCCGAGTGTCGCTCGTAAGCTCGAAATTTTCGCCTGTATGTTACG